>VUQR01027468.1:0-12862 GCA_015108515.1 Hemichromis elongatus | reverse complement strand
GTCCTTCGTCTGTGGTCTTCTACAAGTAGCAGTAATTCAGCTTGTAAAAACAAACAATCAAAAAAGCGCTTGGATAATTGATAACATGAGCGCAGCTCTAGCAACACAAGTCGCAAACCTGACGTCAGCATTGGTGTCGCAGAAAGTGACATCGCGAATCCTAAAACTCCGGTTATGTCTGTCCACACGCAAACACTGAAAACGGAGAAAACGCAGATCTTCGCTTTGGCCGGAGTTTTTAAAAAGATCCGTTTTCGTGCCGCAAAACATCTTTGTTTTGGGAGATCCGCGGCTACGTGTGGACAGGGCCTTCATGTCTCCTTAATTCTGAGGTCTCTAGGTCGGCAAGTATGCTTAATATTTCAGCATAAAAAAACATTTGTGACAATTTTGTTTGACGATTATCTTTTCTGTTCTAACATGAACAGGACAAGCGCACCAAGCAAGGTCCATAAAGACACAGAAGAGTGAGTTTGATGTAGAAAAACCAGACTGACTTGACTTCAAACTGAAAGACCACATTTGGGATGAATTAGGATGTAGACTGTGAGCAAGACCAAGAATTCACTACTGAAGAATACACAAACGTTTCCATGAACACTCTCCTAAACCCTGTGGATGGCCTCCCCAGAAGAGTTTAAGCATAATAGCTGCAAAGCCTGTTAGGGCTGGGCGACATGGGCTAAAATCCATATTGCGGTTTATTTTAAGCGAGGTAACGATATATATCGCGATACAAGTCAAACAAACACTGCGGCACACAGAGTTGAAAACTGTCTAAATTTTCTTATTTTTAATAAAATGGTCAGCGTTGCTACTTTACCAGGTGTAACAAATAAGCTTAACAACCATCCATGAAAACAGAAGTTATTAAATTTAACGTTATGAGAAGTTAGCAGGAAGTTAGCTCGCTAGTTTCCACCTAAACATGATGGACCATCTTCTGACTGAGAGATTTCTGAAAACATTAAAACATACAGCTCTGCTATCACTGCCAACATAAATGAAGACAGAAGGAGAACACCTGAGATAATCCATCCACAATACGAGGTTACTTATTAATATACTGCAATAACATGGGAATAGAGCAGTGACGAGAGAATCCAACATTAATGAATCAATGGCACGGAAATGGAGAAAGCAGTTTTTGGCTTTCCTCATATTTCAATACGTGCTTTGTCTCTTTGCTGTTACTGTCGCCCGGCATAGTTTGCAGAAGATATTAACTATTGCTTGCAGGCGCTGCGATGCTTTTGACCAAAACAGGTGCAGCTTGATGACACCATCAACATGTGCTGTGGAGGTAGAGCAGTATAGTCAAAATCTATACCACTGGCCAAATTCATATCGTTTCTACCGTATAACGTCCACCCCTAAACCCTATGGAACAATACTTTTGGTAATAAATAATATGATTTATGATATCATGCATGCATATGTCATGTACCATGTAAGAGCTTAGCATCTCTGGCTATTCTCCATCTGTTGTGGTTTCTTTAATAGGTTCTGATAGTTTGTGTTTTTAGCTGTTCAACACACTGCCAGGCCGAAACAGAGACAGGCGGACATTTCCTGACATTCTCCCCTGTGCACAGGTTGCACAGCAACACATGGTAATGCTTACTGACATGGAAGTGTTCAGTGCCCAGCTTGAATGAGTGGAGGGTGGAGAATGGAGGATGGAGGAGCAGAGGGAACAAAGGTGATGGGGGTTAAAACGACCACCTCTCACCACCTCATCACTTTTCTCACTTCGCCTTTAAAAGACTGTTACCTTAACAAGTGGCACACAGGAATACACGCTTTAGGCCGAGTCCGTAGTGCAATTAAATGCTCAGTGGTTATCCCCCTCATGTCTAATTAGTGGTGCTCGTCTCTGACTGTGCTCTGCCATGCTCCCCGGGGAATGGAACAATCCCACTCACCAGTCTGTGCTCATTAATGAAGTGCCAGGTTTTTATTTTCTCTTTTTTTATGGATAGGGGAGGGCTAAGTAAAGTGAGCTAGAGGAAAATTGCGGTCTATGTTGTGAGAAAGACTGGGGGAGTCAGAATGAGGAGGCTTTTCAAGAAACACACCCTCAACCAGTTTTTTCAGACCCCCACTCGGCACGCAGCATGTCCACCAATACTGTCAGCTCGAACACAGAATCAACACACAGACAAATGCTTCGCAATAGTTAAAGAAAAGTAGACTAGGAATGCAATTTCACCGATGAAAGGTACAACTGCAGCCTTTTATCCATCGTTTTGAAGCTTAAACATCTACTTATGTGTAACAAAAGTTAAAAACATTCAGCCCATAATATACAACAAAGACAGAGAAGGCAGTATCTGAAATTTGGGTGAAAATTTGCCTCTTTCAAAATTCAATTAACCCAGTAATTACAGGCCACGGCTGAAGGGAAGTGCGTTTATTTTAAACAGAATCGTTGCCAATAATGGATTTTTATCTGGAGGTAAATGAGATCAAATAATGGACAAATCATTCACTTCTATTTTGGAATTATAAGTTGCACCTTATCGTTTTCCTAAGCTTAGAAGCTGCAGTTCAAATCATACATGATGGGCAGAATCAGCAAGAGCTTTGTTTTTCCAAATCCCATCAAAGTTCCATTTTCTTAAATTTTTCAAATGAAATCAGTTACTTGGAACCCCCGTCTTCTGAAGTCTAGCATGTGGTGCACGTATAATGCAAGTATTCATTTGATTTTGTTTTTTTGCAGTGATCGGGCGAAGGTTAGAGAGAGAGCGACTTTAAAGGCAGTCCTCATATTCTGTATGCTGAGATCATTTAAAGTACATTTCTAAGAAAATACCAACTGGAGAACAAAAATCATCCAAGCTGTAAAATCAGGACAGTCATGTTGATTTTCTTTATATTTTGCCACATAATCACCATTAAAAACATTTTTGAGGTAAAGAGGACCATACAGGTTTTCTCACATAATCTTTCAACTTACAAGATATCGCGTAGATTCACTCCTTGCAGGCTGAAACAGAAAATTGAGGGTTTGTGTTGTTATTACATTGATGCTTACCACACTGAGGCATGCACAGTGCAAAGCGTAAAGACTCGGCACACATGAGGGACCTGTAGCGATATCGCTATCATCTCTCTGAGGGCCAGAGTTTCATCTGAAACCACAAACCTCATTCTCATGCTGCGCCCGGCTCGTTCAGACAAGAAAGAAAAGTAGACACTTCTAAAGTTCACTCGCTGAGACGAGGCATGTTTGAGGACATAAATAGGAGGGAACTAGGTTTGGGACCCTGCAGTTGCTCCACTTTTCTGACCACAGTCTACAGTACTGATGTTAGGCTCCAACATGAGCATATTAGCTTTCAGCTTGTTAACAAAATAATGCGAAAAACAAAAAGAACGTTAAGTGACATTCTAATTTTAAAACCTTTAAAACGCAGCTTGATAAAATAAGCCATCAGCTATCTTGGTGTGTTACATTTAAAGTTGGACAGCATTTAGCATGGACCTTCTATACTGTCTCCATTTACAATTTATTAGATTTTAACATGTCGCTTGCTGTGTTAAACACCAGCATTATTACATGTTAGCAAAGCAATAGAAAAAGCATACAGCTCACAACTAAAGTCCTGTGACAGAATGTCGACACGTCCAGGGCGAACCCCCCCGCGGCCTTTTAGTGGAAGACAATAGATGGATGGCAATTCACAACTTATGAACACCGATAGTCCAGAGCCTATGAGATCCTCATACACTCATTACACATAGGTGTTGTCACACAATGGCCCCTGCCCAACCAGGCCCCTGCCCAACCAGGCCCCTGCCCAACCAGGCCCCTGCCCAACCAGGCCCTTACAAAGAAGATTGGTATCTGTGCAAGTTTAAGAGGGCGGGCTGGCTACTTTACGCAGAGGAAAGCTGGCTAGATTGTTTGTTAATGATCTGCCAGGTCAGAGTAAGAGCAAGGTTCGTCGACGACAAAAAAAGAAAATGTCACAAATATATAATAGACGAAGAGAGAAAGGAGAAAGACTGGGAGTAAATGTAGGCATCCTTTACAGCAGCACAAATACACCGGGAATCCTACCAGAATAGCAGCTACTTGTTTGGTCTGCAACATCTGATGAAATCAAACTACAACAAAGAGGAGTCACTGCTCACTTCTATTCATGCCATTTCCTTTCACTTCAGATGCTTTTTGTCAAACAGTGCAGTGTGTCCTTGCTGTTTGTGTTCAGTTCCATCGTAGCTCATTATTTAGTTTTCGACAATCATTATTGCTGATAACAAACAAGTAAAATCACAATCATTTTTCTTTCATGGGAAAATCAAAGAAAAAATATCACATAGAGCAAAAGGAGAGCTCAGATAAAGATCATTCATCCATGATTTCAAGAGGCATGAATGGGAGAGAAAAAAAAGAGGCTTCTGTTGAAGTTGTGTCCTTTGCCACAGTGCTTCCCCGGCACATTTATGTGTTTACCCCTTTGCTTTTGCTTTAAATACCTTTCTAAAGCTTTTAAATTTGCTATGTTTAAAGTTTAAACTGTATAACAATAATTCAAGGAAATAATTGCAGTATGGAGAAACCATCTCATGTTTATGCTCTTAATATATAATGACTAATGTAACATGAATTTCACAAACACAAACTGACAGGTATTCAAACATGTATTCGTAGATCACACAGACCTGAGAATCATGAAGTTGATGATAAATACACATTTAGAAGTCCAAGCTCAAAAGTTAAATCAAAATTTCTGGTTGGTAAAAAATCGTGGAAAAACTTGCCTATCAACATGTTTTTGGCTCTGCACTAACATTGCATTACCTACTGTTTGCAGACGGTCATTGAAAGAGTGAAAGAGAGCTGCAAGAGAACATTTGCGTTTAGAAAACACTGGAAATTTGTAGCACAGAAGCTCATTTGATGTTAATGTATTAGTGGAATATTAAAGATATTTGTTGTTTCTTGGATATTTTCATGGTCCATGTAAACAGCTCAGTGAGAATGTTAACTTTTCATCATAAAGGAGGAACTCTGGAATGTTTCAGCTTATAAGCGTAGTGACTGATTACTCGGGTAAGCCTTACCTGACAGGCTGCCAGGTTTCCTTCTGGAAGCCGCGGTGGACTGACTGAGCAATGGCCAACTCCATTAGGTCAATGTATCGAACCACCAGCGGGATGTACAGGTCTTGGAGGTGTTTGTGGAACGTCCCATTGCACAAGTGCGCTGTTTGGGGGGGGAGAAGAACATGTTATAACTATATGGACTTTATGTTCACATAAACAGTCATTAGATGGCTTGGGCCCACAAAGTGTCCTTTCAAACTTCACGATATTTTTCAGCTTTTTAGCAGGATTCCAGTCCTCAGGTCACAACCGAGAATGTGCTCTTTTGGTATAAAGTAAAGAATAAGGCCCAACACAAATGAGAAAGTTTATTCAATAGTGAAATAGAAGTTTTCTGGAATCAAAACAAACAGACATACAAAAAAAAGCCCCCAAACTGAGATAAGATTATTTATTTTGTTTATGGTTGAGATTTTTTCTTCAGTTTATGAGAAACCTGACGGTCTCACACACACAGTGTTCCTCTGTTTTTAGTCTTGCCCTATATGACACTGTAACTTAAATTTCAGTATGAGCTTAACTGTTTGAAGGTGTAGAACCTCTCACCCAACCATTGTAATATGATAAACAGACTGGATTCATGCATTGCTTTAATGTGTCACAGCAGCTCGCTCAGTCGTCCGTTGTGCTCGTCGGGACTTCGGTCTTTTCTATGCAGACTGGGAGAATTGTTGGCACTGGGATATTTTAGCCAACAGTGTGGCTCCAACTTTACATTAAGAGGTTAGTTTTCTAACACGACAATCCCTAATTGGACAAGCTGACACAGATTTTTTACCCAAATTAATATTTATTTGATAAATTTCAAAAGTTTAAATTAAAAGCCTTCACAAAATTCTAATTTATACACTAGAAGGTCTACACTTCTTTTATCAAATGTCACTGTGTCCACAGGTGTTCCTATCATCGCTCCATTAGCCCCCATTCAAACTGTAATGGTTGGTTTTGGAAAGACGGATAAATCCCTGCAGACGGTGACGGTCCACAGTGAGGAGAGACAAAGATAAGGTGTTGGTGAGAAGCAAGAAAGCTGGTCTCCCAGGACTTCATTAGTTTTAATTCCTCTCACTCTGCTCCATCATGATGAACACTAGCCTTTTTGCCCTCCAGAGAGTAAAATCCACCTCCCTCACGAAAGCTCGTCACATGTGACAATCAAGTGAGCATTTAAATAATCTGCAACCGAGAGATAATACACATGCTGAAGAGAATACTTAGAAATCAGCCGACCAGCGAGTATTGCGGAGGATTTGTTGTCCAAAAAACTGAATGTGTGAATGATTAAAAACAACGATTGTACATATTACATGTTTGTGAAGCTTTAAGAAACCGATTCATAAATAAATGTTCTTGTCCGTCAAATCTTTTTTTTTTTTTTTTACACTTTTGTTTGTGAGATGCAGCGTTTTCTGTGATTGGGACTAAAACTAATCAAACTAATCCCTTACCTCTCACTTCAAACATAATTATCAGAAGGAAGACCTCATTTGTGCAAACAGGGAAAACTATGATTTCGCTCATACTCCGTTTCATCTTTTTCTATTGCCTCGTTACTCTCCAATTCAAGTTGGCTAATGTTGTGACACTTGGAATAATTATGGCACTAACAGAGGATGGTAATTAGAAAGAATGCAAGATATGAGCCACAGAAAAGCGATTTGTGGTTTCTATGCATAATGAAACACTGAGTTTTTATTCTCAACACCGCCCTTGGGCTGTCGGTCTATCTGCCTGTCTGTTACTGTATTTGAGGTATTTTGGCATCCGCCATGTTAAATATTGCTTCTTGCCAAATCTCTGCTGGCTTGAAGACAAAGCCCCACAGCTGAGGGAGGGTTTGAAAAGAAAAAACAATGAGCCAATTAGATTTTTTTCTCCAACAGTCAAATGAAATATTTGCAGTGAAATAAAGTTTATCAAGGAAGAAAATGCAATATTTACCATCAAGTGCAGCTCATTAGGAAAGACAACGTTACAAACGTCTCATGTTTGCCATCATTTCAATTCTCCGTGTTCTGTTTTTAGGGAGTTTTCTTTTTCCATTTTTTGGGACTTTAACATGAAAAGTATTTTAGAAATCGAGAGTAGTTAAAACATTGAATTTGTTACTATGTGGAAATTTTCCAGAAAATAGTTATTAATAATTATTTATTATTCATAATGAAAAATCAACTATAAAAGTCAAGTCAAAGCATTTTGGATCCTCTGTTTGTGAAGTGTTTGTTTGGTGTTTGTTAGGTGTTTTGCAAATAAAGACACATTTATTAACAGACTTTATCACTAAATGTTAAAAAAACCCAAACAAACCACAAAATCAAAAACGTTCGGTATTATTAAACTGCCCATTAGCTGCCACTTATTCTTTATGAATGTTGACAATGCAAAAGAAAAAAAAAAGAAAAAATATATATAATTATATCTAACCACACCTCTATCTCTATATCTATCTAAGTTTGTTGTGAAGAGGGAACTAAATGCCAATATAATAAAAGGCAAATGAAACATAACAGACAAGCATAACGCTTGCTTTAATGAAATTTACCAATGACTATGAGGTGCTGGTCACACCTTCTATCGGCCACTACCCCAACGTTTGTAACTTGTTGAAATGTGGGCTGGTTCCCATAGTGCACCGGGGCAGAACATGTCTGGCAGCAGCAGTTGGTGAAAACAGGCTTTTGACATCATTTCCTTTAATGAGCTTTAGCAATTAGCTCAAAGCAGTCCTGAGCTCATGTAAAGAAAGCCTTAAAAATGTGTTCAGAAAACCTGAGACCTACGGTCTGTTCGTAGGAAATTGTTGAAGAGCTGAAATAGTGGGAAGCTATTCCAGGAGTCGATTGACTGGACCTGAAGAGCTGCCTCCATGTCGGCTCTGTACAGAGACAGAAACTTCTCAGCATGTTCACCCATCAACTCTGGCCACCATGAAAAAGCCTGGAAAAGATGCAGATGAAACGAAATGATATCGGAAGAATCAATAATGCAATCACAGGGTGTTCTTTTGGTGTCAATAAGTTGATTTCTGCTAATTTTAGATAGATTCTTTATGTGTGTCTCTACACTTTACCAGCAGCACAATAGTGAACCCTGTTTCTAGTACTATTAATGTTACTAGTATCTCCCATCTTCCAGCTCGTATTCGGCACAGATGTTTCTGTATACTATGCCGGCCACTTAGTTATGGCGTTCCATGTATGCCCTGCCTGCTAGCATCTTGCACCCTGCTGTTATGTGCTGGATTGTCTCAGGGGCATCTTTACACAGCCTGCATCTGGGGTCTTGCCTGGTGTGATGGACCCCAGCCTCTATGGATCTTGTGCTCAGAGCTTGTTCCTGTGCTGCTATGATTAGAGCCTCTGTGCTGTCTTTCAGTCCAGCTTTGTCCAGCCACTGGTGGGATTTCTGGATGTCAGCCACTTCCTCTCTGCCAGTGGTACATAGCGTACAGTGGCTGTGATGGTTCCTCCTCTTGCTCATTTACCTTTTTGGGTGTCTGCTGCCTGAGGTATTCACTGAGCACGCGGTCGGTCGTGGCCATAGTAAGGTAAAGTAAGGTCCTTACCAGACCTTACAATACTACAAAGAAAACCCCAACAATCAGACGTCACCCTGTGATCGAGCACTTTGGCGTCAGTGGGGAGGAGAAACTTCCTTTTAACAGAAAGAAACCTTCAGCAGAACCAGGCTCAGGGAGGGGCGGGGCCATCTGCCTCGACTGGTTGGGTGTTCAAAATGGGAGATGAAAGAAAGAGAACCAGACATTAATTACTTAAAGAACTGTTGGCAAGTCGCATCACCCGATCTTTTTGATATTAAACATATGACAACAAAATATTGCCCCATATACAGACAGAGAAAAAGGACTCCCATTTTTGTTTTCGTCTGCCAAGCTTCCGAGGCTGACCCCTATTTTGTTTTAGATGGATGAAATATTTGACATATTGATATTTCAAAACTAAAAAAATATTTCAAATCAAATATTTCAAAATCATCCAATTTTAGTAAAATACAGTTCACTGTCTTGGAAATTATTCTCAGTCATCATTTTTTGTTCCATTCTTTCTTTTCTCATTTTGTCTTTTTATTTATTTGTATTAGCTTCTTCCTTTACTTTGCTTCTGCCAGACTTCCTTTCTCTTTACTTATTCCACCATCCTCTACATCTGTCATTCATCTCTACTTTAACCTCATTTTTTATCACTTCTGCCATTAATTCACATCTATTTTCATCGTCATGCTTAATTAATTAACATAATTTCTTGACGAGCAACTTGAATGAATGCGGTTAAAAGAAATCATTCTACAGTAAGTGTGGAGGAAATGTCAGTCTGTGTTATTTTTTGCAGTTTCCAGCATCAAGAAACTGAAAAGGAACATTTAAAATGTCTGATGATTCTCCCCTCAAGGTCACAACTACAAAGCATTACCGTGTCATTTTTTCCAGTATCTTACATATCTGCCTCTTATTCCTCTGTTGAACAGAAAAACTGACCTCCGTGCATCAGCATATGATTTGAGGCTGGATGCACTTTTCTCTCCAACTTCATTTAGCTATCAACAGCAGAGGTCAACTGAGCCAAACAACCTTTGTTCACTGGACTACTACATAGCCTTGATTCCCTTCAGCTAGCCGGAGACACCTGTATAAGTGAGTCGTTAATGCTTTCACAACAGCACCTGTGGGCTTTTTCTGTAAATTGTTACCTGTATAGACAAACTTCAGTTGCTTATGTATATAGGACCACTTTGTGGCTTCCTTTTATATTTTATATTGCCCTTGCTATAAGAGCTCTGTAACACCCAAAAGTCTCATTTGTGGGATAATAAAGGTTCATTCTATTCTATTCTTAAGACACAAGTATATCTGATTCATTGTGTGGTGAGTGTGACACAGACAGATTTTATAGCCAAAGAGCAAAATAAACCCGTAACTTAGGGATAGGCTCTTACATGAGCCATGAGCTTTTCTACACTACCGGAGCACTCAAAGCACTTCATACAACATGCCTCATTCATCCATTCACACAAGCACTTTTTCCTAAGCGTATCTGACATTTCCACGCATTCATATTTGGAGCTTTAGGTTGATCATCACATTATCATCTATTGACATTTATCTCTGTAAAAGACACCAGAGTTAACGACATCGCTAAGAAAAGTGGACCGTAAATAGAAAGTATTCTCCCCCTTCCTCGTTTCTTTTTGTATATTTGTCATGTTTCAGATGTTCAAACATATTTTAATATTAGACAAAGATGCTCCAAGTAAATAAAAATGCAGCTTTTCAAACAATGATATTATTTAATAAGGGAAAACCGCCATGTAGACCTACTTGGCTCTAAATAAAAACTAGGATATGCAGGAGGACAGTGATCTGAAAAATAACAGCAAGTCTGACTCTGAATGGCTCAGCAAACAAAAACAACAACAACAACAAAAGGACGACTTTAGAGTGATCAAAGTCCAGATTTAAATCTGACTAAGATGCTTTGACATGACCTAAATCAGGCCATTCATGTTTGATTTGTGATTTAAAACAAATTTAAATGACACATCTATATGTTTTTCATATGGGAACACCTTTCTCTAAACTCTGCCAAATAGCACAATGGCCAAATTGCTGCAGTAATACATTTTAATTATAGTTATGTCTTACATTGTTAAAGTAACCAAAGCATTACTGTTACTACTGCCACAGGACCTAAGGCCTCACCATAGACAGTAAATACTTCTTCTAATTATATAAGAAAAATCTCAGTTATTCCAGAAAAAATATGTGTAACTAATAAAGCCAGGAAGTATGTTGCAACCACAGGCTATACTAGGAAAATGTACAGGCTGGTGTGATGATGCACAGTGTATAGAGGAGGATAACTGCAAACAGCAAACTTACCTCTCTTCCCTCCCCATGACAGAATCAAGGAAAGGGAGAAAAAGAACGGAGCTCGATAAACAATTATGCTAAAAACAGCTTTCTGTTATTAAAAAAAACATGTCAAAGTGTTGTGACTGAATTCTATAGCTTGTAAAATCTGTTTTTATATTCACCTGCAAAATAGAGTTTCCCATGACGTAACGATTCATTCAGATCTTTAGTTTTCTTAGAAATGCCCAAAAATATGTTGAAGAGTTGATCTTTAAACAAAAAGACTCTAGAGAGAAAAAAGCAGCATTGGTAAGGACTGATTTAAACACCAGGTCGTCACTCTGACATCTCTGTATAGAAACAGCAACAACACAAACTAGCAAGGCAGTAAGCATGCCATCCAAAGACACAGCAACCTAGTAAACAATTATTAATTTCTAAATTTAAGCTGTGACAGCTTGCGATGGTCTGAAAAAAAGGCCTCTAATTTGTAGTCAACATCAAATCTGAAGCATCCACCAGTCGTCATGGCAGCGGCAGAGCATGGCTTGTTAATAATAGTGTAGAAACAGATGCCTGAGTGCCACGCTGCCACTTAGGGCTGATTAAAAACACCACATCTCAACACCTAGGATTGATCAGTTTTACACTGTGGCATAAAATTCCATGTGCATATGGGGTGTGGGCGTTGTTTTCATCGTGCCTCTACTGCAGACGTTAATGCAACGCAGCCATTTGCCATGTCATCTGCCATTTTAACATGAGCTGCCAAAGAAGGAAAAGAAAGGAAAAAGGGAAGTGCTGTGAAAGTGATCAAGATGCAAATGAAATGATCAAGTGACATGTGGCATCTTTGCCACTACCACTCACATGAAGAAAAAAATACCCTCATAGTAAGAAAAGAGTTTCAGAGTGACGCTCCTGCAGTTTGAAAAGACTTGTTAGCGAGACATATTCACACAACACTGAGAACACATAGGCTTTGAATCCTTTAACATAGATGAAATCAGTCGGCTTGGAAGAATTTAAGAGCTTACTAGTTTGATAATGCTTCTGACTATATAATGGATATGGCTGCAGTGTAATTCAGTGACTCAGTTAATCTACCAATCTAAAGAACCCTTCAAAAGAAAACTGACTTAAATTTCCATGATCCTTCTAAGTTGTTCCGTTGATATCAGGATCACTTAGAGTGGCACCAGTTGGCCCGTTGATAGTTTTTAGGTCAACTTTTTTTTTTTTGTCTACTTTTACAGTTTACTCACATTCTTTGAAGACACCACACTATGCAGAGATATGACAGATCTTCATTAATCCAATGCAAACATGAAATACTACAGGAAAATAATATGACTAACTTCCCAGATTGGAGTTGTAAAAGAATTACAACTTAACAATGTATGTATATACATATACATATATATATATATGTATATATATATGTATATGTATATGTATATGTATGTATGTATACATTGTAAGGGTATAATTGGTCATGATCGACTCTGTGCTCGACAAATTACCAATGAGGTTGAACTTTTGAGATAAAAAGGAACGCGATCTGTGCCGTAATTTAGCTAGAATGAAAAAAAGACACAAAGCTTGGGTTAAATTGCTTCGTCTTTACGCTGCTGCCTCTTCTTGTCTAATCCTCTCCCCCTCCCTCTCCTGTTGCTACGTCAATCACAAAACTGATCAATGATCAATGATCGGCTTTTCTGTCGCAAGTCCGTCTCTCGTTTGTTTATCGCCCCCTTTGCGCCAGAAAGAGGAAACTAGCGGATGCCGCGCTAAACAACAGCAGCACGTTTATGCTTGATAAGCTGTTGTTAGAATTTATTTAATATTACTTCCTAGTATCAGCTGATGTTTGCT
>VUQR01027467.1:0-18383 GCA_015108515.1 Hemichromis elongatus | reverse complement strand
TAGACTTAGGCTGCCGGGGGATTCCCATGATGCATTGAGTTTTTCCTTTCCAGTCACCTTTCTCACTCACTGTGTTAACAGACCTCTCTGCATTGAATCATACCTGCTACTAATCTCTGTCTCTCTTCCACAGCATGTCTTTATCCTGTTCTTTTCTTCTCTCACCCCAACCGGTCGCAGCAGATGGCCCCGCCCCTCCCTGAGCCTGGTTCTGCCGGAGGTTTCTTCCTGTTAAAAGGGAGTTTTTCCCCCCTGTCGCCAAAGTGCTTGCTCATAGGGGGTCATATGATTGTTGGGTTTTCTCTGTATGTACTAAGCACCTTGAGGCGACTGTTGTTGTGATCTGGCGCTATATAAATAAAATTGAATTGAATTGAATTGAAGCAGTCCTTGACTTGATAAAGCAGAGGGGCAAGAACAACTTTAAGGATTGTGGTGATGTGACCTTCACCATCTGGCTAGAAATTGGGTTAACTGGCAATCACAAGAGCCTTATAGATTTTATATTGTACAAGAGCACAATTGATTTCAAAACAGTTATTCAATTAAAGTTCTACTATAACCCTGCAGGATAAGCTCTTTATACACTAAAACTATAAATTCCTAACATGTTTTCTTCTTTTTTACCTGCTCCCTTTAAGGGGTCCCCACAGTGGATTATCTGCCTCCCTCTCACCCCATCTGTAGCACCCTCCTCAGTCACACCAACCCTCTGCATGCCCTTCATCCATAAGCTGCCTCTTTTTTCTTTTTTCTATACTATACCTATATTCTATAGGAAAGATAAAAACCTGACATTTTAACTGGTTTTTGTTGCCATCAAAATTAATCAGGATATGTAATATGAGATAGATACTTCAGAAAACCTTAAAACTAAAAAAGACTTCCCATGGGGGAAAAAAATTGGCTAGTGACAATGTCTGAATGGTATATTGTTAGTTCAAAAATGACGCAAAAGAAAAAAAAATAAGGTAAAATTCTTAAAAATAATAATAAAAAAAATCCTATTTTCAGCCAGCTTTATTCTGGATTCATATTTCAAATGGAACGACCGGAGTGTAAAAGCCATAACCTGAGTGTAAGACTTTTAGATAAATGCACTTCATGGTAAATGGCCTGTATTTGTATAGCGCTTTACTTAATCCCTATGGACCCCAAAGGGCTTTACACTACATTCATCCACACACTGGTGACGGTGAGCTACATTGTATCCACAGCTGCCCTGGGGCGCACTGACAGAGGCGAGGCTGCCGGACACTGGGGGTCACCACCGGGCCCTCTGACCACCCCCAGTAGGCAAGTGTGAAGCGTCTTGCCCAAGGACACAACGATTCCCACTTCATACACTCCAGTTGTGCTGGATGCCATATAAACTTCTTACGAGTAAGAATACTGACTAAAAAAAATAAAACAATTACAGTAGTATATAAACACAAGAACTTCAGACATTATCTTATATGCCTGCATGTCACAAATCCAAGATTCATCTTGAGTTACTTTAATAAAAGGATCTTTGCGACCCGTAAATGTTTCACAATTGCATACATGACCTGACATTTCAATATATGGTTGGAGTGATTTGAAGACCAGCATACAGCATCCCGGTGTTTTGGAAATGGGGTAATAAGAGGTTTCAGTACAGGCGTTTTATAATGAGTATTAGTATAGACATTTAAAGGAAAAGTTAATGTAGCCAGACAGATTTCAACTCTTAGCTCAGATGCAGGTCTGCGTTGTGCTACTGTGGATCATTTTTTTAGGCTAGTTCATTCTGCTTCCTCAAAATAGCCTCTGGCAATGTTGCCACTTTCACGATAACACTAAATATCAAATCACTAGAACTTCAATGCCTTCTGAAAATAAAGGAACCTGGAGAGTGTGCTGAAATCTGGCCACGCAGGAACCCATGTGACCTGCAATGCAAAAGCAAGGGACCACAAAGCTCTGCAGGTGAACAACAATATAGACATGCTCCTAATCATCCCTAATAATAATAATTCATCATTATTGCTGTGCACTCAGCTGAGAGGAATCCTTCAGCTTTTGGCAAACAAAACGTGAGACGCTCTAATTGTCCGTTCAGTCCTTTCAATACACCAACTGTTGCATTTGTCTCCTCGGGGGAAAAAAAAGTAGAAGAAGAAAGTCTTTGTGCTTGCTTTCTCAGACTTGATTCCCACGTTAATGCTGGGTGAAAGGGGAGCTACATTATAAAAGGGAACCATGGGATATTAAGCTGGTGACACAAATGAGGGAGCAGAAGTAACAGAATATGGTGTTGAATGGCTTTGCAGCGAGAAACTTCTATGCGTTAGAGAAATAAAACATAATATAAAATGTAAATTCAAAATACGGGGTCATAAGTAAACATAAAACAGAACTTAATCCGGACAATAAACAAGACTAGCCACTGGCTGTTACATCAAGGTAACAGACTAACATCCCCAAATTCCCTGGTCCTACACATTTTTTGTGTACCACCTGTTCACGCACAACACGCTGACACGCACCGATCCGACCTTACCCTGAGCCCAGGTTCCTCCTGAACATCCTCAGTGGGAATAGTAAGGAGCAGGATTCCGGCAAGTCCAAACACCAGCAGCGCGACGGGAATAAGGTGAGCAGACCGCTGAGCCATGAAGAGAAAGCGAGAAGCGCAACTCTTCTCTGCGCCTGCAGGACATCCAAGCGCTGACTTACTGTAATAGCGGCCAACTGGGAGAAATGGCTGGCTGCCAGATAACCGGAGGACTAGTTAAAAAAAAAACTGCAGAAGTGAGACATCCAGGAGAAAAGGAGTATTTAGCTACCTAATACGAGCAGTGCATGTTGGATTTGTTTCCGGATCAGGTGGTGCGCCCATGTGTAAATCCTTCGAGTCATTTACTGATGATTAATTGAGAACACGCAATTCAGTATACGTCACACCAAGAGAGCAACAGCTAAAGTGCAACCTATTAAGGAAGTATATTATGTAATATGTGAAAAAGTTAGGTTATGAGTTTTTTTTATGAGGCATTTTATTCTTATCATAATAATAAAGCTGTAGTGTCAATCATATGAAGTTTCCAAATGTATGTAAATTTGAAAACTGTTGCTTTTGTCTTGAGTTGCAGTCTATTTTACTTTTACCTCTCTGTAACTTATCAAAATGTATTTGCAATATGAATATGTTTTGGTAAATATAACATTAAAATAGCATGTCTGTCCAAATATATGTAGGTAAAATTCACCCCTGCTTTCTTCATTGCTGGTAGAGCTCCAGATTTGCCTTTCACTAGATGTCAACACAACTTAAAATGACTGAGTAATCTCGGACTGAAAACAGTGCCTTGTACCACCAACAACAAAAGACCCGATAAAGAAATACCGTTTGGACTAATATTGGATCAAGAAAGGGGGAGCGCCATACCGAGGGAGAGCAAAGTAAAGACATCTTAGTTTTCCCTTTGTCACCTGTATTTAGATCACTGAATACAAGACGCCTGGCGGTATCATGTCAGTTATGTGGATATCAGTCATAATGCAAAATGCAAAATTTGAAAATATAGCTGTAACAAGACCCTAAAGCCAAAAAATAACAAGATAATAAAAACCCATTTTTCCCATGTTCCCTGTTCATACCTTCTAACAACAACATAAAAACACCGGCTCATTAACGCAGATATCTAATCAGCCATTTGCATGAAAGCAACCAAGTGCAATTAGGCATGTATACATGCTCAAGACAACATACTGAGGTTCAGTCTGAGCATGAGCATGAATGTTGTATGTGCCAGATGGGCTGGCGTGAGGATTTTAGAGACCGTGATCTACTGTGATTTTCCTGCATACCCATCTCTCTGGTTTACATGGTCTGAAAAAGAGAAAAGACCCAGTGAGCAGCAGTTGTCTGGGTGAAAATGCCTTGTTGATACCAGAGGTCAGAATGGCCAGACTGCCTCAAGATGATAGAAGGGCAACAACAACTCAACACTTGTTACAGAAAACTGAGGTTACAGTTTGCACAGGCTCACTAAAAGTGGAAAATAGAAAAAACAACATTGCCTTATTTGGTGAGTCTTGAATTCTGCTGTGACATTAGGTCAGGATTTGGCATAAACAACATGAAATCATGGATCCACCCTGTCTCGTATTAATGGTTTAGCCTTGAAGTGGTGGTGTAATGATGTTGGGATTATTTTTTTTTCTAAGCATGCTTCGGACCCCAACCAAGCATCCTTTAAACACCACAGTCTACTTGAGTGGTGTTGCTAACCATGTTCATCCTTTTATGACCACGTGGCCACTTCAGTCAGGATAACACACCAGGTCACAACTGGTTTCTTACTGTGCTCAAATAGCCTACAGTCCAGCACCTCTGAGACATGGTGAAATAAGAAATTCATGTCGTGGATGAGTGACCAAAAAATCAGCAGCAACTGTGTGATACTCTAATGTCAATATGGCCCCAAATCTCTGAGGAATGTTTCCAACAAGTTGATGAATCTATGCATCTATCTATGGAATCTATGAATTCTATATCTAGAATTAGGGCAGTTCTGAAGGCAAAAGGGTGTCCAGCCCAGTACAAGCCAGGTATACCTAATAAAGTGTCCTGTGAGTGTATCTCATCGCAAAGAAGAAGTGGAGTGGTAGTTGTACTGTTTATTTTCTACCTGCTAAGATAACATGATTGTTTGATTCAAATATGGCCTTTATCTGCATTTTAAAGTTACCTGTTTTTAACCCTTTCTAACGTCACTATGTCAGCATCCATCACATCCTGTCCCAATCTAACAATC
The DNA here is from genome assembly GCA_015108515.1 of Hemichromis elongatus. Classification (NCBI taxonomy): domain Eukaryota; kingdom Metazoa; phylum Chordata; class Actinopteri; order Cichliformes; family Cichlidae; genus Hemichromis; species Hemichromis elongatus. The sequence goes on along the minus strand of VUQR01027467.1, from coordinate 13,599 downwards.
TATATAACTCCAGGCTTTTGCAAGAAGCCCCTTACGTCTTTACCACCAGACTGATGTCTCGACCAATCATGTTGACTGAAGGTGAGTCTCGCTGCTGCAGCTCAGCCAAAGCGCCACCTTACATAAGCTAGATGTCAACACTTGTGCTTGCTGTATCGAGCCCGCCTCATGACACACATTTATCAGTTGCACAACTGCCATAAATGCCAAAATGAGCCCAGATTAGACCCAAATAAGTCCACTATATGCTTCATCTACACTGCCTTGTGTCCTGTATTGTATTTTACTTGAGAGAGCAAAGTCAGACCTGAATTTAAATGCCAGCCAAGTCCTTTTCAATGTGCCTCTACTGAATGGGAATGGCTCCAAGGCTACTAGAACCATGGAAGGAAAAATGTTTTGCTAAGGCCAGAGCTGCAGAGAATGGAGGGGCCTGCTGTTCATTTCTATTCAGCAGTTAGCTTGGGTGGAGCTACTGCCTAATTGCTACTCAGGCTGTTAATTCAACAGAGAAAGAAAAACATATGATTCATAATTATTCAATCATGAATGGAAGTAGGTGGTTTAAACTGACACAAATCCTGGTTTCTGGACTGAAGAGCTGCAGAGCTGGTTGTTTTCAATCAGTATTTGCATTTGAATATGTGCAGCTTTAACCCGACTTGCAAATTGTTCTCTTTTGAATGATGTCTTTTCACCAGAGGCCTACACTTTGTTTGTACGAGTGCTTTTTAAAAGTCTATTTTTGCTGAAATCCTTTTTTTTTTGTGTGAATGGCTCTAAATTTAGCAGAATATAATAATAAGTTATTTTGAAGGAGCTTCTGTGTATCATCTTTCCACATTATCACTCATAGCGCAAATTGTTATTGCTGCATCATTCACTGTCAGTATTCTATATGGATTTATCTGTCTTCAGGAAGATGTGAGATGTAAATGGCACATGGAATAAATACAACTCTCTAATGTATATACTCTATCATAAAGCTAAATCATTCCCTCCCTTCCAATGACTTCACTTCGATAGACATGACAGATTTATTGCCATTGTGACAAATAATAAAATACCATTATCTTTCCATTCCTCGCTTTCCCAAAGCATTCACAAATAGAGTGATTAAGCCGCTGGTAATAAATGTATGCCTGTCTAACTTCGATAATGAGCCAAGCCCATAGAGGCCTAAATGACAGATATGAGACAACGGACAGATATTGTTTTTCTTCCCTCATAGCGAGGGCGTATGTAATCAGTCCTGTCGGTTTGTCTGCCTGTCTGTCAGCAGTCTAGGACCCGCAGTTTTTAAGATATCGTTTTCCAATTTTGTGTCTTGGTGAACACCAATAACATCTCAAGCTGATTTAAGTTAGGTAAAAATCGGGTCAAGGTCAAGGTCAAGGCCAACTTTACAGCAATATACTAACCCCCGGGGGACATGAGTACCCAGGTTGTCTTAGAGTTTGACCTTGACCTTCTTTGTAAGCACCCATGGTCAAAGTTGACCTTGAAAAAAAAAAGGTCAAGAGACCATATTGAGTACCGGTAATACATCATATGATGATATTTGGCCAGTTCTGCTCTAGTAATATGGGTAAATAAAACAAAATACAAAATTTTTTAATGAAATTTTGTATGAAATGATACCTTGGTCAAGGTATCTCTCTCTATATAAAATATTCCCCTCTCGGCCCTGCGGCCAGTCAATCCTTCAAGCTCAGGCCACCTGGGAACTTGAGGGTCCTGCATAGTATCTTAGCTGTTCCTAGGATAGCACTCCTCTGGACAGAGAGATCTCGGATGTTGTTCCTGGGATCTGCTGGAACCATTCGCCTAGCTTGGAAGTCACTGCACTTAGTGCTCCAATTACCTTACTAAGTAATATCCTTACTAAGATACTATTTTATCTCATTCAGTATTTGGTTACACTAAAAGGCACGCTAAGGAGAGGGTTTTAGACTTTAAACAATCCTTTATTGTTCCCATGATATATCATCTGTTGTCAAAGCTTACCTGTGTCATTTCCAAGATTTCCTTATTTCACAACTTCAGGTTGTGAAATAGGTTGTACGACAAAACTTTATTAACCTCTGGGCCTGAAATAATCTCGATGGCGTGACTATCCAGACATGACAGCAGGCTGTAGCATGTTTTGCGCGTGTAAGTAATTTCTTGCTAGTTTTCTGTAAATCCAGGCTTGTTTTTGCGTGCTCTGTTTTCTGCTTGCTTAAATTCTGTTATGCACCTTAAGAGTTTTTGTCTTCCATAAACTAAAAGGTTTTTGCTGCTCATCGAAACCTCGTGTCACAGGCCTTTTTCACAGCAGTCAGTAGGACTTGCTGCAGCTGAAAAAGCACTAGTGTCGCTATAATGATAACAATGGGTCTGTTCTATTGAGATGTCTCAGTAAAGCAGGACAGTGTGACTGTGAGCCACCAAGAACAGCATCTGGAAGTCGGCTATCATTATTTTTTCTCATTTACTCTGGTGCTTATTTGACTGTGACTCAGCAAAAGGTCTTCTTTGAAAAAAGGCCAAGACATAATATGTTGTTATGAGTTTAAATCAGGGTAGATTTAAGAAACAATTGTGCAAATCCTGATGTCCAGTAAGAAGAAATTTATCTCATTTCATAGTATAAATATGTCACTAATGGACAAATGTTGTCATGCCACAACAGGAAAGGCACAGAGGCAAATGATAAAGGTTTCAGGGTACGGTATCTTGCAGGCCTGCTGCTTGTTACACTGTCATGCTATATGTATAACAAAATAACTAATATTCCTTATTATTGTAGGGTCTACCTTGCAACATAAAGCGCCTTGAGGTGACTGTTGTTGTGATCTAGTGCTATATAAATAAAATTGAATTGAATTGAAATTGAATTTCCTCCATCCAGAGAATTAGTTTTAGGGCTGTGCAGGCTTTTTTTTTTTGCTAACATCTAATCTGCCTTCCTGTTTCTTCAATGTAACTGTTGGGTTTCACCTTATTAAAAATGCTTTGTATTCGCACGAGGCATCTCTTGCTTGTAGCCCTTGGCAAAGAAACTCCTACCTCCTGGAGCGTGTTCTGGACTTGGTCAGATGCTGTGAGGGTGTCTTTCTTAACCATGGAAACAAATCTGTCATCATGCACTTTGGGTGTCTTCTGTGGTCACTCAGGCCGCTCAGTGTTGCTCACCTGGCACTGTGTCCATAGTTTTTAAGAGTGCACTATATTCCCGATTTAGCAGCCCTTAAAGGTTTTGGTCTCTCTGATAAGGTTATTTTGCTTTTTCAGCCTCACTTTCACTGACATTTATTTGGGCCTCGTATTTAAAATTAGACTGAAAAACTATAGAATACAACACTTTGAATGGGCTTCATTTGTGAAATTATTGACTTACATACCTGCATAAAACCACATGCTTGCACTGCATATTCAACTGAAACCTGCAAATGTCCTGAACATAAATCCAGACACATACTGTGTACATACAGTGGTCTCATCTCAGGACCTGAAATCGATGTCGTTATAATGGATGGGCATTATAACGACTCTGACAGACTGTCTGCTGTGATCAGGGCAGAAAGTCAATGCGCCAAGACAAATATCTCACCTCCTGCTTCTGCGACATTTTCCATTAATTAATAGTGACAGTTGAGATATGACTAAACACGACGCTCATAATTAAATCTCAGATTACACTTGATGTGATTTTGATGTTAGTGCTATGCTTCATCCAAGAAAACAGTTGTATAATTATTAACCCTTACATAGCAAAGTTGCTGTGAAGTTTAAATCAGCTATTTTATAAGTAACTCTACTGAGAGTTTTAGAGGAAAAACTAGGAGGAGATTTAAAAACCCTTGTAGATATTAACCAAAATAACTAAATATATCAACTAACAGATGCAACAAAAACAAGCTGGAAAGAAGACTCCCTCCAGATGATAATGTTATTATTCATGCTAACATACTCACAGCGATACTGTTGTCAGTCGCGCTGCTGATGATATCCATGTTACCATGCAGAAATGTACTATCATTAATATCTATAAAGGTTTCGGGGCTGTTTTTGAGATATTTCGGTCGGGACCAAAGTGAGGAGCAGCTGAGGGGGACATGTAAAAAGTACTTCAGACACACCTTTGCTTTGCATTTTACTTTTATAACAATGAGTCAAAGCAGCAGACAACTATACAGTCTAAATGTAGACAACAGAAACAAAGCTATGGGATTGACAAACGTTAACCTATATCACTCGACTCGGCTGGTTGGACAGATGGCCTGAGGTTTGACTCTAGATCACTTTGGTATACAGAGGAGCTCAGATGGTGTGTATGAAAAACAAGCCCAAATCATCACCCCCCCACCACCGTGCTCGGCAGTTAGCGTGAGGCGCGTGTGCTGATATGTTTTGTTTTATCCAAACGTGGTTCTGTTAATTATGGCCAAACATTTCTACTTAAGTCTCATTTATCTTACACATGGTTCCAGAAATCTTGTGGATAGTTCAGATACAACTTTGTGAACTTGGGACATGCTACCATTTCTTAAAATAGTCGTGCACTTGTGAATGTTAACATTTAACATGCTAAATGAGACCTGGAGAGTGTGTGATGTAGCTCTTGGGTTTTTTGCAGCTTCTCTGAGCATTGCACGGTTGGACCAATGCCCACTACTGAGAAGACTGTAGCATTGTCTTTACACATCTGGACGCTTAAGACCAGCAAAGACCAGTCAAACAAGTGCATTTGATTAGCAGAATATGGCTCCTACTTTCACTCTTAATTTTTATGGATGCAGTAATGATACACTTAGTTTTTCACAGACCTGCATAGAGTGGCTGTAGCCCTATTTGTACTTTTTTTTTTTGTTGCTTGTCTTGATTCATATGACATCTTAAAGACGTCATCAATTAACTGAAAGAATTAGCTGACAATGACAGGAGAAATATTTGTTAATTGGAGCCCTATCTTTAGCATATTAAAGCAAAGGATTCATTAGACATGACAATGTAAGTGTATTTTATTTACAGTTGTATAAATAACATGATTCAATGCAAGCTCGTCACTCGAAAAAGTAAGAAAAACAAGTGAATCTTCACTTAATGTTCTTTTGTGTGTGTGTGTGTGTATGTGTGTGTGCGTATGTGTATATGTGTGTGTTGATGCATGCCTGTGTATCACACCTGTTTTGTGTGTTTGTGTAACTATAGTTTAAGACATTCCCATCTGCAGTCATTGTATGAGCTCATGAACCTCATCTACACAGAGCCAGACTATTTACATTTCATTCAACTTTAAGTGCTCCTCACAGCTCAGCTAACTGCACACGGAAACAGCACGCATCCAAACTAAAGCACTGATAATAACACATAAGCATGCACAGGTCTGAGTGAGATCAGAAGCAACCTCTTTGCTCAAATTAAAACCATTTAATCCTATAAAGACTTTGCAGATCCTACTCTTTTTTTTTTCTCAATAAAGCAAATTAAAAATAAATCAGTAAGCTACTTTACAGTGGAGAATTTGACATGTATGACTAATGTTCTGTTTTGGGAATCGGTGTTTTGTTTTAATACAGTTCGGGGAGACTCCTCACCATAAAGTGCTATACAGTGCCAGACACCAGAAAGAATATTACAGTTTTCTTCAGAGCAGTGGTTTCTCATCTCCAGAAAATGGGAAACGGCCTGTTTTTGCATCTAACCAAACCCGCACATGAGCTCCCAAGCTGAGCGAAGCTTTCAAATTCACTCGGCTTCCTTCGTGTAAAAGTTCTCCGGTGCTGCACAGGGGAGGAGGTTTTGCATGAAAGACCGAGTGCTGGTTGGGTGAAAAACCTGGCCCTTTGATGCAACCCCTTGGAGACTGGAAATGAGAAAGACTGTGGCGGCGGCGGCGGCAGGAGAGAGGAAGAGAGAGGGCGTCCCAAAACGGCAGCGTGGCTCACAGCCAACTGTCTCACATATGGCTGAATATGAAAGACACTACTAGTATTTAACTAATTAATCAAAGTAGGATGTAATTTCTTATATCACCTGCATATGTCGTGCTATAAATAGTAGTAAAGCTAAATACTTCAAACTTGAATTGTTGTTAAATAAAATAGAAACACATGCAGTTTTTGAGGTTAGTGCAAAATTAAAGTGGGGGAAAGTTCAATTTGTTCATCTGCAGAAGCTGGTGTATACCCTTTAAAATAACTATAAGTATTACCATTCATCTACAAGCACACCCACACCTTCATCATTATCTCTGGTTGACAGGATCAGCCAAATGCTTTCGCTAGTGCCATTATTAGAATGTCCAAATAAAGTACATCTATAAAGTGTGGGTAAAAACACGGGTATATCCTATTAAAAAATACTGAACCTTCATCAAAGCTCACAGACCTTCTTGTATTGCAGTATATGTTCTTAAGAAATATTAAATATTGTGGCTTTTAGGCCCTAAGTGGAAGTGATATGTCCAGTACAATACTCGTAGCCAAACTGGTTCATCCATAAACTCGACTGAACTAAGCTGGCTTGCTAAAAGCTATAGAGCTGCGTGGGAAATTGGAAAACATCAAAGATTAAGTAAATGTGTGTGTTTAAAAGGACAAAACAAGGTTAAATAAGATAGGTTATAATATACAGAAGGAAAAGATCGTATATGTCGGATGGGTTCTTCTGTGCATGCTCAGGGACTCTACGAACATTAAAGTCATTCTGTCTTTAAAAAAGAAGATAAAAGAAAAAGAAAGGCGCAAGTTGAGTGTTTTCAGCCAGTTCCTCAGCAAGCAGTTTCCTCAAAAGCTCCGTTGGCAGGCGGTGAAATAAAAGCTTCGGTTTCTGATTCCTCTCCTCCTCCTTCTCCCTCATCTCTTTTCCTCTCTCCTTGGGGAGTGAACCTCGTTGTCACCCTCTCCGTTTACACCACTGTGCTGACAGACGGGTCAGACAAGTTGAGTTGGCCCGTGACGTCAGTGGGTGGGTACTGCTGCAGAGGTGAAGAAAAACAGGGCGGAGGAAGAGAGACACATAACAGGGTGTCATTTCTTGACAAAATGTTGTATCCCTTTTGTTGCCGATGTTGTTGTTGTCGGTCTAACATTGTCTAAATATACATTTTACTTTAAGGAACAACTGTGTTCTGCAGAAGCAGGATGTTGCTCTAACCCCTCTCAGGCAGACTTTAATTTTGTGTCATTTTCTTTTAAGTCTGAATTTTTTGTAGAACAGTTTGTGCCTGAGGTGGGCTAGTTTTGGAGCTGACGTAAGATCCTGAGAGTCTTGACAGCAGCAGTCATTTATTTTTTTTTATTTTTTTTGCCTCAGCAACACGACTGGGTGATAACTTCCTGCCATGGATAAAATGGGCAGCTCATTCATCACCCCCACAGTCGTCTGTGTGCATGCAGACAGGCAGCTTCTCTATATTTAGCTCAAGAGAAGAACATGAATTTTGGGCTGATTGCACAAGTGCTGCTGTGTCAGACTCTTACGTCCAGTCCCTGCATCACTCTGCTTCTTTAAGAGCAGAATATGTTGAATTATAGGCTTCTACAATGCCGAGAGGGGAGGCAAGATCCCATATTCATGCATGTGCTTTGTTTGAGTCTTTTTAGTGCTTTTGGCATCAGTAAGCCATTTTTAAAAAATGTTATCTTTTACACAGAAACACTGAAATCCTACATTACAGAATCCGCTTTATACACCATAAATCGAGTTTGCAGAACATGTTGTTTTTGTAAAATTGCTTCATGTTTTGGAACACAGTGAGATCGGGTGGAGTAACTGCGTTATGTCTTTTATAATTCAGCGAATTTCCAACATGCCAATCAAAATTCTGACTCACAGTGCTGTGTTGCAAAGCATGCAGGAAAGCATCTTTTGTTTTTACATTAAGCACATTACTATTGCATATTAATGACGTTCAGAATCAAAACAAGGAAGGTGTACCCGTCTCATTCGTCACTTTTTTTGATTTAAGCACCTCTCGTTTTAAGCCGATAGAGCCGATACATTCAAGCATGTGAATTTCAGAAGTTGGTATGATGCAACTAACATGCTGACAGATGTGGGGGCATCCAGACTGAATGGGGAAATTGTTGCTTTTAAGTTTTTTTTTTAGGTATTAAATAGGAGTCAGAGTGGATGTCCCTCATCTCCTTGACCCGCAAGTTGCATCATTACATAGCTTACAACCCCCATTTGGGTCTCCTCATGTCTTGTACCTTGAGGGCCTGCTAACAGCGCACCCTACTGGGGTCAAGTGGACCAGCAGAAGAGAGACACTTCACTGACATCACAACCACAGTTAAAAGCTACTTAGTCAGCACAACTATTGTTCTTGTTGTTTTTTTCATATATGGAACAACTACAGAGTATTTCTACTTCTACGGTTACTACATCTATGACAGTTAAAGTCATTAGCATGCTTGCAGAGGGAGAGAGGAGCAGTGTGGCATGTGGGTGAGGGACACTGAGACTCAAGTCCATTGATATCCATTAATATAAAAGAAGAACATTTATATAAAATCAAAAATAATGGTCAAAGACTGAAGATGGCAGGTCTTTCAGTTGGAGCATCTTTTGTAATTACACTAAATCCTGTGTCATTTTACACTTTGAGACATTTTTTCCCCCCACTAGGGCTCCCGAACCAGCATCCGAGCCCTCATACAGACAACGAGGCAGTGGCGATCCCGCTCTTCTTCTCATAAAATGAACGAAATTCTATTGGAAAAACGCCGGGAGGAGTAAAGGTGCTTGGCTTCATTGCAGAAGAATCATTAAAAAAAACAAATCAAACAAAAACAGATCGTTAACAGAAGAGAAAGAAAGGAGAAACAGAAAATCAAATCATAACTTTCTTTTAAACGTTACAAGCTGTTATCTTTGCTGCCATAGGCTACATCTCTCCTGAGAAACACATTCAAAGCATAGTGTTAGTGCAAAAGGCTATGAAGGCTATCTTCACAAATTATTGCCGTTCTTTTATAGAGCCCAGATTCGGTTAGCAACCAGCTATGCCTGGCAGAGCAGCTGGGCACAAATGACCGCGGGTCACCGGTTTGTCAGTGCGATCCAAGCTTGTGTAGTACAATCTCCAAACCGCAATAAGCAGGGCTTTTCAACTGAACTGTGAAGGAATGCAGAAAACCTGACACTCTCATTGTGCTGCAGCAAAGGAATGATATAAAAAGAAGGGGTGGGGGGGTGGGGGGGAGTTTGTATTTATTCTTGCATCGAAACACAGTGAGAGTCTGAGGCTTGACAGAGTTTTTTAGCACAATAAAAACAATATGTAAAACTTAAAGAAGACTGTCTTCATGACCTGAAAATATACCCTGAAAGAGGCATGCACAGTTCGGACCACAAGAACACTGGAAATAAAACAAGAATTATGACAAACAAAATATGATAACGCAAAAAAGTAAATTGATTAATAGAAATCCATGAGTGGAATCCTGAAATAGACACGTCGATAAATATGACAACACATCAGTTTTCTTCTCGGCAGGGCTGGACGTCACCTTAAATTAAAAAAAATTTAAAAAAAGGGTTTTGGGAATAAAAAAATGACAGAACACCAGCGCATGCTTTTCAAACCATAAGCAAACCAACAGCGGCTGAAACCCAAACAGAGGAGGTGCAGGATTGGTGCAAAGAAACAATGGATATACGAAGGATCAGGCAGTCAAAACGACAGGACATGAACACAAACGTATTAACAAACACGCTCGCATACGCTACACTCACACACACACGTACCACAGTGCCACCACCACCATCACCACCACCAAATAAAGGACAGAATCCACGTCCAAACCAGAGGCAGGGAGGAAGAGCAGCCCAAGACAAAACACCACTGGCAGACTGCTTGCTTTTGTCGCTCCCCTTCCTCCAGAAGACACTAGTCCCATTAAATCCTTCTCCCCCCCCTTTTCCCAAAAATCATGGACACTTGGGATGCTCCCTTTCCAAATTCAGAGCCCAGCTCCTGGCCTGGCCTGACCTGAGATCCTGCACTGATGCCCTCCATGCTGTAGAGGAACCTTAAGAGCTAAATGGTAATGGCTGATCGATGGTGAAGGGACAGACACGTGGCAGAGGCCAGCGGAGCCGTGTGGAAATGAGTGAGTGGAACATGGGACTCCTTTGAGGTCGGATATGGGGATGGGGGCAGAGAGGACAGCAAAAGACAAAGAGATGGAAGCAGAGACAGAGGAGGAGAAGAGGAAAGAGAGGAAAGAATTAACAAGGGAAGGTGTTGCTTCTTCCGTCTCCTTACCGTGTCTTTGGAGGACCTACGTCTCTTGATGCTGGAGGCCAGGGTGGTACTGATGGACCTAAAAGAGGCTTTCTTTTTGGGGTCGGGCTCTGCTCTACCACTTTTCCTATCCTAAAATAAATATATGTAGAAACATTATTCATGTCCTAAGGCTGGGGTGATAACCGTGGTTTCAGTCTCACCCGTTTTCTCTTAACCCACCACCACCAAAACCACTGCCACCCCAAGAGATTACCTTATATTTTTATTATAGGCTAATTACTGGGAGGGTCCTTGTGAAAAACACTACACCATTTGGAAATGTAAAAGAGGGAGAAAGAAGGGGATAAAGCTTGTTAGATGTGAGAGTGAACAAAGTCTGTTCAGTCTGATATGAGGGCATTTGTCTACATTTTATGCAACATAATCACACTTGGACTGCACAAGATGGCACAGTAGTCCTCTAGAAACATATTCGGTTGGCCCTAAAAATGCACTGGAATGAGTGATGACTAGTAAAGATGTCAGTGGGCGTGATACCTAGGTTTTAAACCATCTAAAATAATCTACCCGTACACTCACTATTGCCTGAGTGCGCACACACACTTTAAAAGCTGCAGCTTCTTCATTTCAGCACATGCTTAATCTTCAATCTACTCTTACTCAGTGCACACAGGTAACATCTTCAAATGCGTACCTGTCAAAATAAAATCAAAACGTAAAGAAAAGGAAGCACTTTTAACTGTATTCTTACAACTCGGTGAGACAATTTGGTGCCCTCCCTCCCTCATACCATCAGAGTGCCCCACAGCTACTCTCACCACAATTACTGGATGTCTGTGTGCAACAAAAAAAAAAAAAAAGAACTCATATTAAGAACTCATATTAAGGTATTCTTACATCCTGAGTCTCTACAGAGGAAGAGGGCTGCATAGGGGGAGAAAAGAACAATAAAATAAATGTCCATCCACTTGGATTGTTATTACTTTAAAGAATATCCTTAAGCAAAAGCCAAGGGAACCAAAAATGGCAGATTAAAAAAAAAAAATCCAAAAACTAGCAAAGCAAACATCCACATCCAAAGCCAGGCAGGTATAAAAAGTTAAATAAATAAATCAATACAAAAGCTACAGTATTGGATGCATAGAAGGAAAACAACAGCGACATAAGTCAGTAATTAAAGCCCATTTAATGTCATTATACCTTAAAGGGGTATAATGGAAATTCACCCCACACACCAGGGAATGGGATGAGATGGAGAGCATAAAGAAAGGGAAAAAAATAAGAAGGAATGGTTGTCTACTAGAGCAACAAAAAAGCCTGTTTTCTACTGAAATTAAAGTGCAAAAACAAAAGTTCATAACTTTCATAAATTCATAATTAACTGAGCAAATGAAAACTTAAAGATGCTACTTCTACTAAAACAGCACTCTAAGATGGATGTTAGTAAATTATAGGTGGAGGATGACAGATTAGTAGCAGCGAGGGAGGCCCTTGGGGTGGGCGGGGCAGTGTGGTGTGAATTTCAACATGCCAAATCGTTTTATGGATGGAGGGAAGGAATAAAGGGGGGGGGGAGGAACATAGATTAAGTAACACAAAACAAATAGCATGACAAATCAATCCTGGCCAGCACTGGCCCCGCAGTTCATCCTTTTTCATCAGGTCACATGACTAGGCTCTTTCAGGGCACATTTGTTCCACCATCACCCCGCCAACCAGCACTCTCTCAACCCCCTGATGACATAATATCAGGTGGCGAGCAGGTATTATCTCATGTGCAGGATAGATGAAAGCTGGCAGAGGAGTGATTGGTGCACAGCACCGCTCGATTTTAGTGCAAAAAATATCTTTTTCCTGTTGGAAGATGACATCTCATGTTAGTAAATGGTTAAAGTCAGCGTGCGTATTGGTCTTGGTTCAGAAAAATCAATGCCCAAGTGACATCAGGTGTCCGTTTAATCTTTACTTTCCCCTTTTCTTACACATGTTAGACTGCAGGAATGAAGCCCGGCCATCCAGAGCCCTGATGAGGCGCTGCGTGTGCACAGTCCCGGCCATGCAGGGCATGCTGGACCATCAGATGAAGAGCGGCATGGGACTTGCACAGTGTACATCGGCTGCGTGTTTCCCGTTGGAAACAGACGTGAGCTGTCATAGTCCAGCATCATTATACATCATCACCGTTATCGTCACGCAGCAGAGTTTCTCACGCTTTGTTTTCATCCCAAACTATCATCTGGTTCAATCTAGTTCAGACAGTGCACTTCTAAGTAACATCTGTTTGAAAAGACAAAACTAAAAGCCAGATGTGCAGTCTCTTAGTAATGGAACATAATGTAACTTTTTTTATAATATAAATGTTCACATTGTAGCTACCTTGTCCGCTTCTAAAAAAAAAAGAACAGAGAGAGTGGATCAGCAGTAGCCTTTAACTTTGACCCAGTCCTAATGTAACAGCCAGCTTTTATTAAAATGAGTTATTACTTACACACCCTACATGAAACATAACAATCATTACACTCGAGTTGTCGCGTCCTCAGGCGATTTATTCACGGTCAGCTATGGTAAAGTGACAGATAGATGACTGTGTAACACTTATTCTTATTAATTGTATTTGTTATTTATTTATTATTGGGTTGGATTAATTCTTTTCCCCTGCAGCTAACATGCTTCGAAAGGCACAACTACTTTTACTTCAAAGGCAAACTGGCTCTGTTTTTACTGCAATTTGCTTTGTACAAATTAGATAATGGAATAAGCGGGCGCTTCGGCCCATTACTACATATCATGTCTTTATTTAGAGGGACAGTTTAGCCTTAATATAATTTAAGCACCATTGGCAACTGAATAACAAGCTCTCACATACAAATATCCTCCTGAGACCCAGGAAAAAAAAAGTACTTTGATTTTGATTTTTTTTTCATAAAAATCAAGTATTGGGTTGATCAAAAACACATTGCAAAAAGAATTTTGTTTTTAACTAATTTTATTTAAATTTTTACAACATGTGCACTTCAGTGCACAAGGTGACTTCATTGATCACGAATGTGAAACTAACAAAATTCAAGAGCTGCTTAAGAAAATTAAATGCTCCAGTGAACTCTTTGTAAGACGGATATTAAAACTTATTTATATAACAATATCATAAAAAAGTAGATCATGGGTCAACTTAGAAGTCATTAACACGTCACTACCTGTAGGCCATTGGGTTAGAAACAAGTGGACTTTCCATTTCACAAAAGTCCATTCATTTATGATATCTTAGGAAGCACTGCGATTCTTTTGGAGACAGAGAGGAACATTTGGCACTTCACATCTCACATATGTTTTACTGTTGCAACTGACCGATTCTGCAC
>VUQR01027465.1:0-14070 GCA_015108515.1 Hemichromis elongatus | reverse complement strand
CCATCCGGGCAAGGACAGAGAGACTCAAGAGGAGCTTCTATCCCCAAGCCATCCGTGCTCTTAACCATAAAATGCACAGTCAAGGAGCATGTTCAGTTTACATTTCACTGCGTGTTGTACCTGTATAACTATGCATGTGACAAATAAAGAATCTTGAATCTTGAATGTAAATGCATACAAGATTTATTAGCTATTAGTGTTAGCAACACAAGCATATGCACATGTGACCCTCAATCTATCGGGCAGGTCATTATAGCCCCCTGTGACTTCTGCGTCGCGGCTGCTGGGTGGCCCCACCTTCGGGGCTCTCCTCAGCTCTTTCCAGGAGGGTGGCACGGTGGCCCCTCTGATGGTCCTCCTCGGCTCTTATGCTCTGGGGGCCTCTGGATGTCTGGGGCCTGGATCTACTCCGTGCCTGTTTCATTCCCTGGGGGATGGGGCTATGACTCCCCAAACCCTCTAGCAGACAAAGGTAAAGTAAATCCGTTGGGCATCTTTCTTGGCCTTCATATAAAAATTCTGATAGCTAAAGAACCAAATGGGACAGGAAAAAAAAAGTTTGAGAAAGAAAGTGTCATTCTAAAGAGTTCACTGAATTCAAGTGTGGTACTGTAACAGGATGCCAAGGTTGCAAAAACAGTTTGTTGCATGCCTTCCCTTTTTAAATTTCCAGAACCAACTGTAAGTGTTATTATTGCAAAGTGGTAGGGTTTAGAAACCACAGCAACTCAGCCACAAAATGGCAGACCATAAAGACTTACAAAACAGGGTTGCTGTGAGCTGAGGATCTTAAAATGAAAAGTGTGTTTAAAGTGTGAAAGTCACCAGCGCTCTGCTGACTCAATAACAGCAGGGATCCAAAACACCCTCTGAGAGTAAACATCAGCACAAAAACTGTGCACCAAGACTTCGTGGAATAGGTTTGGCCAAGCAGGTCCTGTAGGGGGAGTGTGCCCCAGTTATTTGTCCTTATACGATACTGTTTGGATTAATTCAGAAAAGTGAATGTGCAAAAGTAACTCTAATGTTATTCTCTGAGACTGGAAGTCACCTAAAATCATATAATTTAATATAGCTTTTATTTTCTTTAACATTGGCTAAAATAGATCACTGCCAGAAATAACATATCACTTTTGGTGAAACTGTGGCAGTCTTCACTATTACATCTACTAAAAGCTTCTTTCTTTTGAACACATTAAGGATAGGCTTCGTAAATAATATACCACTGATATTGCTTTTAATGTCAGCAAACTGTCGTAACCAAAGGTTACTCAGGTTTCACATTGTTCTGTTTAAGCCATTTTATAGATATTAAAAACAATGTAAACTCAAGTAATACTTTTACACCTTTGCCTATTGAAAACTGTGCTAAGTAGGATGAACCAAAACCCCTATTTGACCTTTAGCCCTGTTAGTTTATCCATTGATAGCCCAATGCTACAACACCTGCTCTAACTCCACTACAGTGGCTAAAGCCTCGTTCAGTCACCCACCACCACATTCATTGTCTAGTGAACTTTTTTGCCACTGTGCCCTCTTACCCAGTGACCTGATCTCATGTCTGTAAATAAGAACTGACAGGCATTGATTTTCCAATGCCTGCTGTGGAAATTTCACCTGCTAGACTTTTTTTTAACTCAAATGTTCCTCTTGTTGAGTGTGACACTAATGAGTCCTAGTTTCATTACTATCATTTTATCCTGCCAAACAAAAAGAATATTTTTTCTGTTTCTGTTTTTTTAAATAAAGGAAATACATGCTTATAATAGAGACAGCAGCTCTTAACACTGAGATCAAGATTAATGGTTTAAAGAAAAACTAAAATTGCACAAATATTATAGATTGTTAATGGCATTTCTGCCTTCCACCTTCGAAAAAATGAAATCTCCCACTTTGACAAAATGAAAGGCAACACTGCAAGCAAAAGGAACAACAGACAGCCAGGGTACATGACAGGGTCAGCCTCAAGTGACAATCATGTTTTCCTCCATAGCTCCAGCCAAAAAACAAACCCACACGGAGCACATGGCATGATTCAAATTCACAATTTAATTTTTTACAAACAAACATATTTTTTTTAACATTACAGTATAAAAATCATGACATGCTCCTAGAAATAAACATAAATAATCTAAGGATTTTGAGCTGCTTGGAGACTTTAACTGCCATACAGGCCATGTGTTAACATCAGTGCCGTGACTTTTAAATAAACCGTGTGAAAACTACAAACTTCCTGTTTCCCTTTTTAGGATTTTATGTTGTCGTTGTGGAAGTTCTTTAAACTACATTTAAGCCACAATAATAATGTTAGTAAGGGAGAAATCAGTTGTGGTTCAGATGGTACAGCAGGGTGTCCACTAATTGCCAGCTTGGTGTTTCAAGCACCAGCCCTCCTGGTGATGTCATATGTCCTGAGTCTGAAGCACTGAAATTGCTAACATGGGCAGCCAAGTATCATGCACAGGGCGTGCAACACTGGTGTTTGTCTTGAACAAGAGGCAAAAATCACAAACCCAGAAAATTGTAACCCTTTTTCGAGACCCGGACAATTTCCATACCACCTCAGTTTATCATAAATGTACTCCAACTTGGAGAGGATAAAAAAATTCAGCTTTACAGTTCTTCTGAGGTTATGCTTCTCTTTTTCTTTTAGGGCAACTGGGCTTTTAGGGCTTAGTTGACAGGGGGAAAAAAAGAGGAGAGAGCAACAAAGGGAACACTGTTGATACAAATGCTCCCTTCTGCCAGCGTGGCATAACAGGTCAAGACAGACTACCACCCATTTTTTCTGAGATGTCAACATTGGCTGTGTTGGGACTAAGTTTCCACTTAATGAAAAATGCATTTCCTGACTGACATATCACCGTGTTGTCCTAAAGGTGTGTCAGTATCTCCATCTTGTGAGGATGTTTCCTGGGAGAGATGTTATTAGCAAATATGAATATACAGCCTAGTCATTTGAGTACTTATTTTTTGATTGTTGAATTTCATGGACATCCCAGCTCTAGACTGGTAGTCTGTCTAGGTTGTACCCTGCCCCCTCACACTATGACACACGAGATCGGCACCAGCACCACCAGAACCCTGAATTTGATAAGTGGAAGAAAATGGATGGTTAAGTGGATGGATTTAATTAACACACTAAAACTTGATTCGCTGCAAGGCAAATAGGAAAACTACTGTTAGCTGTTTCTATTACTCTTTTACTATTATGTAGAAAGTTATTTGAGATATCCAAAGCACTTAACTCTCTCTAAGAGATGCTGTTTGAAAAAAATCTTTAACAATTTCAGGGTCATCAAAAAAAGAAGTCAGGAGCTCCTGACTTATTCAAGGCTTCAAAAAGCATACAGAGCCATATCACACAAACACACTTTGCCCAGCCAAAGAGCAAGGTTGGGGCATGAAGAGTGATTTGTGCTGATGTAGGTAAAAGGTCTTTGGCCTAACAAACACCTGTATTGCGCTGCATGTCCACATGGTATAAACAGATTTTATACAAGCACACACACGTGTGTGTGTGTGTGTGCGTGTGTGTGTGTCAAGCTAAAGCAATACTTTTGTCCCGCACGACATAAATGGGTGGGAGAGACTTAAAGGTACCGGTTCCTCTATTACATACCTAGACAATATATTTACCGTTAGTAATGAGAGGGCATTACTTTAAGGTCACAGATGACATCTTCTTTCATACAGAAGATTATAATAAGTTATAGTGCTAACCAGAGGTTATCTAAATACATTTACTCAGTACAGAGTAAAAATTTGCTGTCCTCTTCAGCTACATTTGCCTTTTTTTATATTCTGATGAGATAAAAAAAAAAAAAAACACCCTAACTCCCCTATGATAAGGATATTTTGTTCTGGATATTCCGAAGTCTTAAGATTAACATTATCTTCATCTCTTTTTGCATCCACTTTACTTTTACTATTACTTATTACAAACATATTAATATAGTTACAGAGAAGTACCACCAACACCTTCACTGTTACTGCTAAACCTTAATTACATCCATCATTTCCCAGACTTAAACTTTACTTATCCAATACAACAACACATTCAATTTATTACTGAGAAATCATTGTTATTATTTGAAACATCATCTGCCATTACCACACAGTCTGGTCCGTCTGGTTTCATGTTTCCTTATGGGAAGGCTGGCCTTGAGTCTGTATTACCTAGTCTGTAAACCAAAACTTAAGCATTTTTGTTATGTGCTCAACAAAAATTTATTTTAAAAATCTCATGGTTGACCACCAAATCCTGGATTTAAATCTCAAGTATTCCCTTCTTCCTTTACTTTATCATTTTGTGATATCACGGGAAATTACTTTTTTCATTGCATACTATTCTTTGTGGAATGAATTTTGTAAACCACAAATTTAAAATACACATACACACACACGCGCGCAAATCCTGGAAACAACTTATTTCTATTTTAAAACAGCTGCTGACCACTTTTGTACCTGTCAGTTGTTGATGGAGGCAGTGTACAAGTTATGTGGTACAACCGGTCTGTGGGCTACATTTCCTTGTGCTGTAGAGCTGAAGTGAAGCAAAGTGTGTCCTGTCTGTAATTTTTATACTTTCATACTGTTTTTTATATTTTATGGGGTTTTTTCTCACTTCTCCCATTCCTGTCAAACTCCGTTCTTTATTCTGGCCCACTTGTCAACCAATCAGCTTTCAACCACTGCACAAAATCATCAACATTTTGGAGGACTGCATGGGAGCAAGTTTTTGTTGGGTGAAAACCACTCCAAGTGCACTGTTCTTAGGGGCATATATAGGTAAATGGCACTTTTCTACTTTTTGTAAATGGAAAACAGTAGGACTCCATACAGTTTCAGCGTGGAGAAGAAGTTTTGGTTTTTGGGTTTCATAGCTCAAGCACTTCCCCTCATCTGAATTTATATCATCTCTGACACAGTCTCCACCTTCCCAAATTTCCTAAACAGTTACTGAAATTCTTCAAGCCTTAGTCACATCAAATAAATAAGGCAGTAATAGAACACTGACTGAATCAGTGGCACGCCTGGATGAACCTGTATGTCTTTATCAGAGCAACTATGTTACTAAATTATTGTCAGGTTGTGCAGGCTGACCCAAAATGAGACTGAAAGTGGGTGTGACTGCTACTTTTTTTTCCCTCTTTGTTTCTGTCATGAAATGGAAAAGTAACAACCTGAATATATACAAAAACTGTCATAAGTTTCACTTATGAAAAACATGATACACAACCTGAATACATAATAAAGCAATAGACCTTTCAGCCCAATTTTATTTTTTATGCATAATCCATAATATAAAATTGAATCAAATGGAAAACCACTTTTAAAATTTTGTTTTATTAGTTTTAATCTTTTAATTCTATGCACATTGCATGAAGTATAAATTAACCTCCTAGGAACTGACGTCCACATATGCGGACATTACATTTTGGGTTGTCTAGATCAAAATACAAAGTTTTGCTCTACAAGGGCCGGATTTCCACTTAAGACGACATTATACTGCCACTGTTCTATGGAAATTTAAAACGATGTCCTCTAATGTGGATCCGATTTTTCCAAGAAACAAAAATCAGGTAATTCTTTGTTTTTATATTCATCAGGTCCCAATCAGTCCAAATAGCAAAGAGAAAAAAGTGGAAAAAGTTGGAACAATTAATCGAATTACAGTAGCGTATTACTTGTAACGCATTACTGCCGATCTCTGCTCCTATGTTTAAGACACATTTGTTTTCTGTTAATGAAGTGTCAAAAATAAAAAAAATATTACAATTACTACACCCTCAATTAAAGGACATAGACACAAATGCCCACAAACCAGTGTCAGGAAAAAAAGGTATTAGATCCTCACACTAATCTAACTAAGCTTGAACCTTATTCAATTTTATTGAATTGCCAATTCAACAGTCACCTCAAGGTGCTTTACAGGCTAAAGCGTACAATGTACAGCATACAGTGTAAACCCTATAATATTACAGAGAAACCCCCAACAATCAGATGACCTTCTGAGCAAGAACTTGGTGACAGTGGAAAGGAAAACTTTGCTTTTAACAGAAAGAATTTTCCAGTAGAATTGAGCTCAGGCAGGGACAACCATCTGCCACACCTGGTTGGGTGAGGGCGACAGTGCACTTCAGTAATTGATGCTATCAGAATTTAACTTAGTCCACAAATCTTCCAATACAACAAAATCTTAAAATTACTGGTATATTTGCATTGTGTTGAAACATTGTCTTTAATTTATATGCCAAGAGCATCACTACAAAAACCTCTTAATGTCTGTCTGAACAAACAGGATAAAACCTTCTGTTCTGTTCTGGTATGTTCGAGTTTAAAAATAAAAATTCAAACTGAAACATTAACTACTAAAGAACTGGGAAGACAAGTTTCAGCTTCGTTGAGCCAGGTGTTAACTGCTGCCAAGTTGCTTCTGGTGCAAATAAAGGGTACAACAGGCAGTGTTACCCGAAAGTAACCCCAACCTTAAACCACTTCAAAAAAATCACACCCCCGAGGGGAACACATTCCAGGTTCAGCCCTCACTGAGAAAAAGCTTAGAAAGTTATCCGGGTTTGACAGAATGGCTGGCCTGCATCCAAGTATAACTCAAACATTAAGCAGAGCGGCTCTGACCGGACATTTCAAAGTTTACAGATGAAATAGTCCTTAATGTTGTAATCTGGGCTAATTCTGGTGTAGGTTCTCCTTTCCAGTGGCACCACTTCTCTTATGGTTTATGCATCAGTTATCAGGGCAAGCCAGTGGTACATCTAATCAAAAGAAGTTATTCTGTCTTATCTTTTTGTACTTGATTTTTCTTCCTACAGAATATCAACTGATAGTATTTATTCTCTGATAAGTTGTTCACACACATTACAATGTCATTATATAATAGTAAAACCTTTTAGTGGGTTGATTTCTGTCCATCTGTGAGTAAAGTGCAGCAGCACTACAAAAATATTGTGACAATGAAAGATTTTAAATATCAGAGAATATTTGAATATACTTTTTACGTCACTTTGTAAAAAGATTGCAATGTATTAAGAACAATATATAACAGTTTTCTTAGTAAGCAATCAAAACCATGCACTTTTTAAATATATATAGAAATTTGTGTATTTAAGGTCTCATTAGAGGAGAAAATAATATAGAACAAGCTTGTAACCTGGTTATGTGACAAAAAATCCACTGAAAACCAGAAATTATGTCATCAGCCTTTGTCTCTCCCAGATAGTCACTAACGGACTCACGCAAGGCTGTCATGCTTACTTATAAACAAAGGCATTCAAAAGCCCATGTGGTCACTCCGCAAGCATCTCCACAGAGCAGTAACAAGATTTACCATGACAGCCACACTCAGCCATAACAAACCTAGTGGTTTTCACTGAATGCTTAAGTATGGGTGGCAATCAGCTGTGCGCGAAAGCATTACTGTCTGTTATGTCCATGTAATTAAGAGTAATTCTACAAATGTTCCAATGTCTAGATATCCTCAGTCACAACAAATAAAAGACAACTAAAACTTACCAGGTTTCTTCTCATCTATGAGTTTCATAATGCTGTAAGATATCGTCTCACGGTGTGAACAAAATAATAATAACAATTGAAAAACGCTAACAAACTGTATTTCCCAAGAAAGTCTTAGCCAGTCCCGGAGATCAGAAAAGACTTTACTTGGTGAATAAAGCGACACTTTCACACATTCTCTGTTAAAACTTCAAACTTTACCCGGATGAACCTACTCCCATCATCAGAACACACTCGGTAAATAATGGGGCGGGTCTGCTGCTCACGCACCCTCACTCTTGTAGACAAGAGTCCAGTGCTTATTGGCTAAGATTAACCAGGCCCACTTATCAGGAGCTTTTTCACCACCGGAAAATGACCAATCACAGCGCTCCAAATGCAACCTGAGGGTTCATTAAAAACAAAAGGGGGTCTCTCCCTGACGACGGCCGGCTTGAAGATTGGACAGATCAGATCGAAACGCATTCTGATCGGACACCAGTGTGATCTGAAGCAGATAACAATTTCTAATCTATCATAGCTGTGTTAACAATGAGGCAGAACTCACGCTGAGTGACAGCGTTTGCATTCCTTTCATTGCAACCCTGCACGATTGTGCAAACACCGGACGGATGGTATTGCATTTACCCGGCTCATGTTTGGCACAAATGACAGCAGATACGGTGAAACCATGTCAGAACGAAAAAAAGCTTAAAACGTGTACTTACGGGGTCTGTGTTTTCGCACCGACTCGGTCCTTCTCCGTAGTCTGCATCTCTTGGCCGGGGACCCGTTGCACTCTGCATCCTCTCCGCGGTGCAGATGATGCATGTTTTCAAACGTGCCGCTGCCGCTGGGTACGGTGCTTGAGCCGAATGCATTGCTGCTGCTGCCGCTGCTGCTGCAACAGCTGCCGTTAGTGGCCACCATGACATGACTGTGAAAAACCCTCTGGCTCTGCCCATTGTTGACATGAAAGGGTCCCGAAGCTCCTTTCTTATCCACCATTGACTTGGCTTTATCCATGGCAGCAGCTAGCCTAGCCTAACGTAGCTTAGCATCTGTGAGGGAAACAAAACGTAAGAGCCCCGGCCGCTAGCAGTGTCTAACCAGGCTACTTTAGCTTAGCCAGCTAATACTAGCCCGTCTTCCAAGGCAATGAGGCAGTCTAGCGACCGGATAACGTCTTGATATAACGTATTTTAATCTAAAGTATATGTCTAAATTGTGTCGTATATTTTACTATAATGTCCGTGAAAACAAAATTGCGAACAACCGCTAAAATACAGTGTTTCCCTTGAGGTCACTCGCGGTCATTTCCCTAAACTGAGATCTGGCAGGCAGCAGCAGCCGGCGCGCGCCGTGAGTGTGTGTCGGTGGACTGCTACGTCACATCAGCTCCTCCAGTCAAGGCCTGAACCCGTTCACCTCCTCTAACCGGTTTTCTCTGCTTTCTGCAGGATATGCGCCGCAATTCTTCGCTTTAACACAAAGACATGCAAGAATGGACTCATTCCCCGTCGCCTTCGATGCAACAATGAACCGCGGCCGCTCCCTGCTGGATTATTCTTCACCAAAGTCTACAGTACCACTCCGTTCAGCGGTGGGCGCTTCATTTATAAGCGCCGCTGTTGGCCGTCATCCTCATTCCCCACAGTCCTCTCCAAGCGTGATGCGCGCACAAAGCTGCCAGTCAATGTATCGGTCATGAAAATGAACTGTAGTGACCCTGAAGTTGCATGCAAAAAAATGCACATCCAATTAAAAAGTCTGTCTTTTTGTATTTTTTGTTTTTTGCCGCAGAATATTTTAAAATCAGTATCTGATTTTTTTTTATTATTATGCCCCTCTTATAGTTAATTTCCTACAAACCTTGGAAAATAAAGTATAATAAATACCCAGAAAAAAAATCATTTACGTAAGACATTGCGGCAAAGAGAAAACAATGGACAGAGCATTATATAAAGAGAAAGTTAAGATAAGATACAAAGATCAAACAGCAATATCAGCTTGATAAAGGAAACTAGAGACTAGAGCAACTAATATGGACGGTAAACCAGAAAGACGGCTTGTAGAGTTCTTAAAAGAAATGCATAAAATATCCCATTACAGACACATCACCACATACTGACATCATTACATGACAAATACTATTAATGGTTTAAAATACATAAATAAAATACGCTACAATCGGACTCCCTATTATTTTAGAAGCCAAAACTGTCAGAACAGTGTCAGTCACGTGTGTATATTGATACAAGTTATATACCAGCCTCTTCCACTCTTTGAAATACTATCGTTACACTGTAATTGGGACCACCATGCCACAATAGACAAGCATATCTCAAATTTCCCATTATGTGGCCAACTAGTTTAAGATGAAGCCAAACTGTTTCACCAAAAAAGAACTGACAGGGTCTTGTACTGCTGCCATCTTCTGGTTAAATGAGGCTTTGGTTATACCTAGCTTATAATGGTTAATTAAAACTAAACAACCTATAACAACCACAAAGAAGAAAAACAAACGCAAAAACTACAAATTAAAGTACACATTTGTAAACAACAAAAGCAAAATTGAAATGAGTAAACCCACTGTGGAAACTACAAGTGACATAATTTAATGTGGACTGATATGGACCAAAACAAACACAAACAAAAAAACACCATATACCATACAATAACTGTTAGGTATATTATTTTACCGGCTGCACCGTATAGTTGCAGTATAGGTTTAAAAGACATCCCAGTAACCTAGAATTGGTAGGAATCAGGTCAACCTTGTATAAAAATCCCTTAACAGGATTGAGTTGACTTATTACCCAGCCAATTAGTTGCAGCCCACTATGCTTTAAGGCTCTTCTCTCCTCTTCTTCTGTCCAAGTGTCTATAACATACTGACCTGAATGTGGTTCATCATTTTATCTCAAAGTAAATGTTCACAGAAAAGGGAAACAATCAGTTTTATCTACTATTTAAGGCAGTCTATTTAGAATATTAAAACTATTCCTTTTGCTCCCTGTTATACAGCTTATAAATCTAGGTTTTTTCCTGTGACTGTGGTAGACCTTTAACCGCAAAGGAGTTACGTGAACAAAAATATATACTGTCTGCATGTAGGCTTTGGCAAAGATTCAGTGCTGTTTCAAAACTTCTGTTTAAATCCCACGAGCTTGACAAATAAAAGTAATTTAACTGCCTTTAATCTTATTATAAAACAGGATTTGTTTAGCAAAGCAAATATCTTATATTGATACTTAAGTAAAAGTTCTAAATTTGAGGAAATGTACTAGGTTTATATAGAAACTTCACAGCCGCTCTCAGGAGCTTTGCATAGTACAAACACTGAAGTGGAAAGTTGCAGCTTTACGGAAATGTTTGGGGTCGGTACCGGTACTTATATTTTTCCACAGTAAATACAAGTTTGGGTTAACACAATTAAAATGTGCTTACTTTTTAAAATATTTTTTGTGTGTGTGAATGGATGACTGACTGTAGTGTAAAGCGCTTTGGGGTCCATAGGGACTAAGTAAAGCACTACACAAATACAGGCCGTTTACCATACTCCTTTTTAATCCCGTCCACTCTGGTCAAACCCATTGAAAACCTTAAAATCTTCAACTCTGTCACCTGTCTTTTTTCAGTGCTGCTGTCTACAAAACCATGCTTCGTTGCAAGTCTCACTACCACCTTGTAAAACTTCCCTTTCTCTCCTGCTGCTGTCAAAAATCCCCCATGATGCTTTTCATCAGCTCAACCCTGCATGCACACTCTTTGCTTCTCCTGTGCACTTTTGTAATGGAAAATTTGATCTGTTGCTTGGGAAGATTGAATCCAGGTATTTAAACTTGTCCAACTTGTCTCTGATCTTTGCATCTTCATTGTTATATCGGTCTGTCTCTGTCATTCACACGTCTTTTTTGTGTTCTACTGGCTTTCAATCCTCTTCTCTCCAGAGCATACCTTCACCTGCTCCCTACTCTGACATTGTCTACAAATATTATATTCCATGGAGACGCCTGCCTGGCCTCATCCGGCAACCTGTCCATCACCACTGCAAACAAGCAGGCGCTCAGAGCTGATGTTTAATGTAATTTTAGATGGTTTAAATTAAAACTCATTCTCTGTGCAAAAAGACTAAAATCTATACCGCAGTGAGGAGGTGTGGTTGACTTCATTAGTACTTATGAAACTTAGGTTGATCAACAACAACAAACATCAACAAATTACATTATGGGAGCTGTAGTTATTTTCCTATTCTTACATATCAAATAAACTATGTCTGAATATATGAGGTGGTGAAAGCACCAGTTGTGTTTTGATCACACTTCTGGTGAGAGATTGCAACAGACTGAGCCTTTATATCTGGCACCGTTTCACTGTGCAGGAATTTTGAATTTAACTTAGATGAGACTTTGACAACAAATAACACCCTATGCATACTCTAACCTGTAGCCTTCATACGGAAGAGTCAGAATTCTGACTTCAATCACAGAATTCTGAGATTAAAGTCAGAATTCTTTTTTTTTTTTCCAGTGGCCCTAATCCTCTTCCGTACTTTCATCATTTGTACAATTTATTTTCTTTTTGTGCCCATTTGTCCTTCTACCATTTTCTCATCTGCAAAAGAAACTATTAGAAATCCTTCTCACCTAAAACAAACAGTTTCTCCACCTTAGATCCTCTTTTAGAGAGTCAGATTCTTTGGGATTAACTTTTATCACCATCAGTTTTACTCTCAACGTGGAGGGAAAAATCTTACAGATCCTATATTAAGGATTTTATCATTTTATCTATATGAGTCTTTGTGCAGCATTTGTATGCAGAATGCACTAGCGGAATAACTCCACCCATGCAATCTTTTTTTTTTTTTCTTGAAACATACTGCATGTCCACAGCACTTGTTTCTAAAATGACTGACTTATCCAGATGTTGCTTTCTATCCAGATGTTTGCCAAAGCTTACTTCTCATTCTCCTTGCAGTTCGTTTCACTTTCCGATCAACCGTTGGTTGCTTATAAAAGACCGTGTGTGTTTAATGTAACAACAAATTTTAAACAGTCAGATCATTTATACACCTTTAGTATAAACCAGCTGATGATATTACTGAATTGGTGACAGAGATGTCAAGACTTGAAATCATGTAATATCTCACAATCAACAAAATGAGCAGTGCTAAACTACATGAGAGTTTTATGAAATATCAAAAACTGTCAATAATGGCATCACACAAAAGCTGTGCGTGCTACAGATTTAAGCACTTTGCATTATTATGAGGTAGTAAAAAGACGTTTTTCATTGACCATCTCAACTTTCACTTGAGCACGAACGTCTTGTACAGCAACAGCATGAAGTCCAGCTCAACTCCACATAGTCTCAACCCTGCTTCGAAGTTCCCCATCAAGACCAGAAGGCGTGAAATTCGACTCTTAGAAATTCTACCAGGGAAGTTCAGTTCCATCCCAGCTGTACGCTTTTCCAGTCTTTTCTATATTCAGTGTGTCAACGATTCTCATTAGACAGTTCACAGAGTGTTCAGTGCTGAACAACTTGTCTTTTGGCACATTTCGGTGATAAGGCCTGGAGAGGTCTGTGTTCACTGTTCCTGGATGTAGGGACACACAAACAACCTGAAAAACAAACAAAAAAAAACCCCATCATTATGGGCTATGGAGTTTCTGTACAAGTGCACATCCTAAAACATGCTCCAAAAGAAAGATACAAACACCAGTAACGAGCTCCTTAGACCCCTCCTCAACTCAGTGATAAATCCTTGACTGTCTGCTCAAACCAGCTCAAACCAGCGTTCCGCCCTGCCCAGGATGTGTACATCCTCATCATTGAAAGAGTGTCTACTAGAGTGTACCACAGGTACAACATGCCCAGGACCCACTACAGTTCGCATACAAGGCGGGTGTTGGAGTGGAGGATGCCATCCTGTACCTCCTACATAGAGCCCACTCACACCTGGACAAGGGAAAAGGCACGGTCAGGATCCTGTTTCTTGACTTTTCCAGTGCCTTTAATACCATCCGGCCCTATCTGCTTCAGGAAAAACTAAACAGGATGCAGGTGGACCCCTGCCTGGTCGCGTGGACCACAGACCACAGTACGTCAGGCTGAAGGACATCACGTCTGACACTGTGGTCAGCAGCACCACAGGGAACTGTGCTGTCCCCTCTTCTCTTCACCCTGTACACCTCTGACTTCTGCTATAACTCTGAATTATGCCATATTCAGAAGTTTGCAGATGACACAGCCATCATCATGGGGTGTATCTGGGATGACCAGGAAGAGGAGAACAGAAGTCTGGTGAGGAACTTCGTCACATGGAGTCACACAAACCACCTGCAACTCAACACCTCTAAGACCAAGGAACTGGTTGTGGACTTCGGGAGGTCCAGAGCAGGTCCACTGCCGGTTCAGATAGAGGGAGTGGAGGTGGTCAACAAATACAATTACCTCGGGCTGTGGGTCGACAACAAACTGGACTGGTCATGCAACACAGAGCACCTGTATAAAAAAGCCCAAAGCTGACTGTACTTCCTCAGGAGGCTG
>VUQR01027464.1:0-11561 GCA_015108515.1 Hemichromis elongatus | reverse complement strand
ACCGTTAGATTCCTCTTCTTTTGGACATGACTGCTTCTACTTTTCTCGTCTTTAACTTTTATATTTTTTAAGTTATTCCACTTTTTCCAACAAAACTTTTACCATGTATTTCAATGGGAGAGTCACTCAGGGCTTGGATTGGCTGGTCGCTACAACGGCCACCCAATCCCAGCGCACGTCCTCTGGGATGTGGGCGGGGCTTAGCTCCGGAATTCCTTTGATCTTGAAATCGTTCAATCTCATTGGCTTATGAAGTGATGTCTGTGTCTGGTGCCACAGGCTGGAGTCGCCATAGCAACCAGGCTCACACCTGCCTGCTTAATGAGCTCTGTCTGTCACTCTGCTAAGATTCATCTTAAAAACTTCTGTTTCAGCTGCTCCTCTGTCCACAGTTTAGCGCCGGAATTCCTTTGATCTTAAAATCGTTCAGCTGTGAGCATCCACGCTGCAGTTTCTTCAGAAAATGCATTCTCTAGTTTTTAAATGACTTGTTATGTATGCACAGAGCTGCGTGCTGATTGGCTGTGTGTGTCCTGTGTCAGTATGAAGGCTCGCTCCAGCTGTCAGGCACGTAACGGCCCGGGGCGTCGACCCTCCAGGGCCGCTCTACAGAAGCCTACGTGGACAAAAGACGAGGTAACACACTAACGCAACACTCCGCACATCCTGTGTCCTTTCACAGTAAAAGCCCTCTAGCTGCATGCTTTTATTATGATGGCACATGAATCTAAATCTTTGAGTCAAACTGGGGTGGGGGTACTCCAGGAAGGGGGTTAGCTACCAACTCTTGAGTATGTTGACGCTGAGATGAAGCACTGGGTCGGGTGGAGAGTCCCGGCTACGTGGGACTCTCCACCTCTCAGTGAATACCACGCAGCAGCCTGAACAGAGAAGCCCATGATTGCGACTCTAGACAACATGAAACGGTCACAAACTGCACTATATATGTTTTGTGGGGTTTTTTATAAACAAGGCAGATCCACTCTGTTGCTACGGGTAACTGATAGTCATCAGTAAACCGCGCCTGTACCAAAAACCCGTCAGTGTCTCGTCCTGTTTGTAAAGATGAACACGACCATCGGCACTGACACGTCGTCGTGTGATCCAAGTGGACGCTCTGCTCTATATTTAGCCGTTGCCACGCTGAAGCTTCTCTGCTCACACACATGCCTACCTCGCCCACAGCTGACTGTGGAGCAGGTTTGATGAGCTGCCTCCTGGAAAACCTTTTCTTCTTCATGTCCTCGCAGCAGCGCAGACAGACCCTGTCGCTGTTCGGGTTTTTCACAGCTTTGACCTCACGCCGCGAGTTAATGTGGGAGCTTTGGTCACTGTTTGTTAAATGGCTCCTGGGCTGTGACTCTGGATCGAGCTTCCCTCTGTTCAGACTCACACCGCAGGAGCAGCTGATTGGCTCAGACTGACGCTGCACGCTTTGACTGAGCAGTCTGGGAGAAAGTTGACGTTTGTTTTACTGAGCACGTGTGGATGCATTACCGAGCTGCTGCTCTCCCTCCTCAGGACGAGAAGCTGCAACAGCTGGTGACGGACCTCGGCGCAAACTGCTGGTCTTCAGTTTCTCTTCATTTCAGAGTGAGTAGTTTTATTTCAGGGTCACTCAGAGGGAGCGCTGGCCCCGAGCCGTAGCCTCGGGTTAAACTGACCTCTGACCTCAGCTATAAGCAGGGTGAGATAGGGGTTCACAGACCGTCACATTGAAGGTGAGGAACTGAACAAACGCACTCTTCTGTGTCTGCCTCAGGGTCAAAGGTCACCGGTGGCGTGTCGGCAGCGGTGGCAGCAGATAAAGAATCTGGTCAAAGAGCTGGTCAAAGGTCCGTGGACGGAGGAGGAGGATCGCAGGGTGAGGACCAACACATCAACGATGTCACACCCTCATCGCATCTGTCATCGCTGCCTTATCTCTGATGCTGCGATGTCACTTCCTGTGCAGGTCAAAGAGCTTGTGCAGAAGTACGGCCTGAAACGCTGGTCACTCGTCGCCAAACACCTGCACACCCGGAATGGGAAGCAGTGCCGCGAGCGCTGGCACAACCACCTGAACCCGACGGTGAAGAAGAGCAGCTGGACGCTGGATGAGGACCGCGTCATCTGCCAGGCACACAAGCTGCTGGGAAACCGCTGGGCCGACATCTCCAAGCTTCTGCCCGGCAGGCAAGGAATCGGTGGGGGCGGGGCGGGCGGCGCTCGTGTGTGGTTACCCGCTGACCTCTCTGTGTTCTCAGGACAGACAACTCCATCAAGAACCACTGGAACTCCACGCTCAAGAGAAAACTGGAGAAGGAGGGATACCTGCAGATCCTGCGCCTCCACAACTCCTACGTCACCTCCACCTCGCCACCGCCATCCAGGAGCTGCGGCCACCCCTGCACCATCCCCGCCAAGGTCACCACCTGCCCTGCACTCTTCTGTGAGGTCAAAGGTCAGTGGTGTGCTGGTAGTAATGCTGTCATCCTGCAGGCTGACAGTCTGTCAATCAAAAAGGAAGAGTCCAGCTGCGCCTCCGGCAGTCAGAGCACATGCGGACACCACGGGAGCTCCACCCACCTGTGCTCCACGTCCACTGGATGCAGCACATCTCTGAGCGTGAGCAGCCCAGCGGCGTCTGTGGAGCTGATGCAGGTGGTAACCGTCTGTCAGGCTAGCTGACCGCTCGGTGTTTTCACCTGTGCTTTGCTCCGCCTCTAACCTGACGTTTTCTCATAGAGCCTGAACACGGTGGAAGCGACATCATCCCTGAAACAACCAGCGCTGCTGCCCGTCTGCCCGCACAGAGACGACGGCCACTCCTCCGTCATGGGCCTGAGTGAGAGCTACGTAAGAGCGCACACCTGCTGACCTCACAGTGAAGGAGGCGGGGTTTAGTTCATGATCTCTTTTTTTTGCCTTTCTCGTTTGGTTCTTTAGCATCAGAATTATTGTCTGAAGGCCAAGAAAGATGGATGTCGTATCGGTCGACTTGATTGACCTTTGTTGTCATTGTTTATTTATTTTATGTGAACTTATTACAGACGGGACAGACATGACGGGGGGGCGGCACCTAAAACAATCACCCACCTGTTTAGGGAGGAAAGAAAGACAAAACAGCAACACAATACACACAACATCAGTGCAATAACGTAGATACGTATAAGTAAGAGTAAATACTAAATATTGAATGTTATTGTGCAGCACGCAAGACCGACAGCGCACACTTGGAGGCAGCAGCCAAGAAAGGTGTAGTTTGTGTCTGTGCACACCTGTGAGCATGAGGGCGCTCGTATTCAAAAGGTTTCTCCATGTAACGATCTGCTACAGGGTGTGGGGGGCCATAGCCCCGCCCCCCAGGGCAGGAAGCAGGCCACATGACCCTTTTGTTATCACCAGGAAGACAAACACACACACAGGTGCTTGCACATGCAATCACACACACATTGTTTAACCTTTTGTGACCATGTGGGTTTTACAATGGGAGGTGTGTTTTTGTAACTGTGGTCAGGCTGGGATCAGGTGGCTGCTGGACCCTGGTCCAGCTGCTTCCCTTGCAGGTCAAAAACTGATCGATGTCTGTGTGTGTTTTCTGCTCGTGGTGATGAGTCTCTGAACTAGCGAGGCCTGCGAGCGCAGACCTAACAGGGGTCACCCAGCAGCACCCCCCAATAGGGGCCCGACCGAGCCACGGGCGCCGGACCCCGGATACCCAAAACCACAAAAGCACCGACGCCTGGGGGCATCAGCCACCGGCAGGGAGTGTGGTGGGGGGAGGTTGGCCTCCGTACCTGGGAGGGCCTGAGATGTTCCCAGAGGGGTGGAGTCTGAGACCCGACCTGATGTACAGACACAGACAAACAGGCACACAGACACAAGCGTGCCTTCCTGTCCTCATGCACACATGTAAAATTAATTATTAACAGAAAGCAGAATCATCAGCAGTCGGCCGCACGAGCAAACCTGATAGGTATAACCGTGCCGCTTGGCGCCGGCCTGTAGCCCCGCGCCGCTCTCGCCGTCCTCAGCGTAACAGCCAAACTTCGGCTGCGGGTCGAGCCGGCGGAGGGCGGCCTTAGGTTAAAGCTGGTGTTTGTGTGCAGGTTGCAGATATGAAACCGCAGATGCTGAACAGAGAGGACATGGCCTTCGCCAACATGTCGCCCCTCTCGTGGAGCAGAAGCAGCCAGATGGAAGCCCTGAGCTACTCCCCCTCACAGGTGAGCCGACTGGGCGTGTGTGTAGCAGGCGTGCGTGGAGCAGGCGTGTGCGCGTCTCCGGCTCTCATGTTTTCTCTCTTGTTCAGTTCCTCAATTGGGGCGTCGCGGACAAGCTGAAACTACAGGGTTCACCTTCTACCTCCACCTCCGTCTGCGCCCTCAAACACTCCGCCCACGTCCAGGAGGAGGAGACTTGCCTGGACATCAGCTCCAGCATGCAGTACGTCCACCACCCCACTCACTCTGAGCACGCTACATATCAGTGTCAGTATTGATGAGTGAACTGTGGCCGGCTGCTGTGTTCAGGATGCCGCCAGAGATGCGAGAGAAGGTCAGATTGTTGCTGATGTCTGCTCCTCGAACACCCACTCCTCTGAAGATCACTGCGGGCCCGGGCGAAGTGAGAGCCGTGCTCAGTATTAATATTCAGGCTCAGGAATCAGCAGGTAATCCGTAATCAGCTCCTGTACGTGTCCCTCAGGTGTCAGTGTCTTCCAGTCTGATGTCTCCGATGGCCTGGAGCGTCCATCCTGACGGTCAGCAGTCGGCCAGCAGCTTCGAGGTCAGCCACTCCTCACAAACATGTCGTGCCGTGACCGTGGCCAGGTTAAAGGTCACTCAGGTAACAGGTTGTATCGCCGCTCCGTTGGGCCACGTGGCACACGATGTCACTGCTGTCGCTGTGGCCCGCCGGGTTGCCTAGCGACGCCATTGTTTAAATACATTTTAATCTGCCGCAGTAACACGATGTTCATGACACAGATGCATAGATGGCGGGCTGTAGTTACCCTGACCCCGCCTTCCTGTTCCCACTGCTACGAGCTTCTAAAAACAAATGTCTGACCTCTGACCTCTAGGCTCAGGGCCAGAGTCTGCTGCCCTCCATCGTGGACGTTCAGTTTGAGCCCACTTCAGCTCAGCAGCAGCAAGTCCGGGCAGCATGTGGCTTCGCCTTCGACAGCCCCCACTCAAACACACAATTGGACGTAATGTGGTGCCCGCAGCCTGTAGGCTACCTGGACTCACCTGAGTGCCCCGCCCACAGAACCCACCCCTTTGAGGTAAAAACCTGAACCCAGAATCCCAGCAGGTCATAGCAGGTCACAGGATTAATGTGTGTGTGTCTGTGTCCAGCTGAGCAGTGACCTGCAAGCAGTGCTGTTCGGGCAAACGGAGGATCAGCTAAGTGTGACGGAGCAGGCGCTCCTCTTCATGGGGCTGTGACCTTCATGATGGTACGTGTGCTCCTCCTCCTCCTCTTCCTCCTCAGCAGGAGGAGCAGAAACAGGAAACGGTGTTTTTCCTGTTTCCTGTGGAACATCGTTCCTGTGCTGTGAGCGACCTCTCGCTCATTCAAACATCGACTGAAACAGGAGGACACTGATGTCAGTGTGTCTTTTGAACGGGGGCTTTTCTGCCCAGAAGCATTACAGCGTGGCTGCTTCCATGGTAACGCTCAGTGATGCACGCCGACAGGACTGCTGCGTTCACTGACCGTCGTCTCTGTGGGAAACGGCACGTTGTCTGTGAGCTCGTCACGTGCCGTCTGGCTTTAAGGTCGACGAGGCGAGGCTCCGACATCGTGGCGACCTTGGCTCTTCAAATCCAACAAAAAGGGCGTCAAGCGTTTGGGCTGTCGTCATTTTAAAGATATGAATCAAAGTTTCTGGAGGTCATCAGAGGTCACCCAATGTGAATAAACAATTATTTGGACATTTTCATCACATGGAACAAAGAATAACACAAACTGTTTTTTTAAGGTGTTTGATGGACCGAAAACTGGGGTCCGACCGATACACAGCCAGTGGACCCTGCTACATGTGAAGTGTTCTGGTATTAATGTCTTTAAATGATACAATAATGGCAGCACACACAAAAACAGCTGCACAACATTGCTGTTGTTTGTTTTGGAGAATAGAATAGAATGTGGCTCTTTGAGCTGATGCACCTGTAGCAGGTCGAACAGGTCAAAGCCAGGGCGGAGCTGATGTTTGCTGCTCTGCTGAGGCAGCAGGAGGTATTAATGTCCATCAGGGAGGGGAGAAGGCAGCCAATCATCTGCTGTGCTGTCTTGACCTCACTCTGCAGCCTCGCTCTGTCCGCCTTAGTGCAGCTGCAGGCTCTCAGTGGACGAGCAGTGGTTGGAGTCCAGCTTGTACTTCCTGAGGACCATCAGGAAGGGGGCGGGGTTGACCTCTATTGACCTTTACAAACTTGTATTCACATCTTTCAGGTGATTCGCCTTTAGTGGGATTTGAAGAGCGTGGGTGTGCCAAGGTCACTGCGATGAGTCGACACAGGAAGGCTTTGTAGAATGACGTGAACATGACGCCTTGTTATCGTGCACACGGCAAACTGACCTCCTTGTTTGAGGGAGTCAATGGCGACCATATTTGTTTAGTCCTGATCAGCTGACTCGGGTGTCTGACTCCTCCTCCTTCTCTCCTCTGTTCCAGCTGGTTGTCCTGAAACTTCAGAGCGTGCTCAGTTGGCCCTCCAATTGTGGGTGTTTTGGCATCGCCACGGCTTCATCAGCGAGTGATGTGTGATTTATTTATTGATTGACTGATTTATTGATTGAGCAGCAGACAGGATGATCGTGATCGTCACGATTCTTTTTAGCCAGTTTTTAGTGCTGATTTTATGAGCTGTTCCTTTAAACGTGTAAAACTTTTTATTTATTTCTTGAAATGTGGCTGAATGTTTTTAACACTTTGCACTTTAAAAACTTGCCATAGATTTATTGATTGTATTGATTGTCGTGTCTCGATTGATGTTGGAATGAATTTTAAATGCTTTTATTTCTTTTTTTAAACATCAAATTTGTGAAGTGACACAAAAACAAAGTGACTGTACAGTTTTAATAAAGCGATGAAGCTGGACCGGTGTCCCGACCTTTTTCTGAAACCCCGGTGAGCGTCTCTGACAGCGACGGTGGCTCCGCCCCGTCGGAGACGCCTCTTTGTCCTGATATCTCCTCAGGACCGATGCGGCTCCAGCTGAGGCTGATGTCAGGGACTCGGGGCTGACTGGGAGGTTTTCGATGGACAAGTGAGTCGATCGGCCTCAGAAACTCTCTTCAGACTCGAGCAGACGAAAGATGGCCTCCCAGCAACATGGACCTGACCCCTCCGGGGTCACGTGCAGAAGAACAGCGGAAGCGAACTCGGGTCTAGTCTGGCTGGAAGGCGGTGTTCACAGAGCCGGCATCAGGGGTAGGGTGGTGGATGTGGGCGAGGTGGGGGCAGCTCTTTCTCCTGGATTTGGCCAGGACTCGGCGGAGGAGGCCCGGAGATCCCTGAGGAGCCGCGGAGGAGCCTCCCGTCCCTGCCGCCGCCGAGGGCCCATCGAGGCCGAGCGGGCGACGGATGCTGTTTTTCCTGAGCAGCTTTGGTGTGCTGCGACCGCTGAAAAGAAACAAAGTCATCAGGTTCATGTTTCACACTGAAAACAGCCGATTCACATTCAGATGGCTTCGTTTTGGCACACGCAGTGTGTTTCCCCAAAGCTCTTTCTGTGTCGTCTCCTACATCCGGTCCTCTGGAAAATCCCTAAAAATCTAACTATGTTTGAAATCAGGGAACCTCACATCACAAGAAATCAGCTACAGAGAGACACAAGTAAGGACAAGAAACAAAAAGCCTCTGATTTAAAATACAAGTGACATTAGTAATAATCTGCATCTAAACTAAAAACTCTACATTGGAAACTAAACTCCATCCAAACAATTAAAAAAAGTTGTAAAAAAAATCTTTAGTAATAATGCTTCAGTGTTCCTCAAACAGCAGCTCAAAACCTTCATTCTGAATCTCTGGAAGCACAAAGTGTTTTTATCTCTCGGCTTGTCTCTGATCAGTGTTTAAATAAATAATTAAATAAAACCTGTTGTTGTAGTTACCTTGTGCAGCCACAGGGGGCGCCTGCCGTCGATACAACTGCTGGTACTGAGCCTCTCCTCAGCAGTGTGGGCGTGGCTATGGAAGATGCTCCACCCTTTGATACAAACACAGATTATATCACTGCTGGCTGCAGCCAATCAGCTGCTGAGTTTATTTCAGGTTACAAACCGAAGGAGAGAGTTTAACTCAAAAATATAAATGTTAAAGTCATTTCAACATCTGAAGTTTATTTCCCTTAAATCTGGTGGAGATGTGACACAGGTGAGCAGACAGGTGAGCAGACAGGTTGCAGCCGCCCTAAACTCAGCTCAAAGGGGATTTATTATATCATTATACCTTTTTAATGAGTTATTGGCGATTGAAGGAGGTTTTTTTAGGGTTAAAAAGTGCATCCTGAATTTCCATCCCTCTGTTCCTTTTCCCATCTGAGCTACAGCTGAGTTGCACCTGGACAGGTCACCTGTAACACCTTTACAAAGCTTTCACTTGTCAGCAGAGAGGTAAAACCATCAGAACTCAAACCTTTTTCTCTACTCTGAACCAATGAAGGGTTTGTTTTTTTTACATCGATAAATAATTAGATGTTGGAACTGCACAGGTATTTTTAAATGTGTTCCTGGAACGACTAAAAGCCTTTGATCCCTCAGAAGCCGTTTAAAACAAATCCGTGAACGTTTCCATTACTGCTGCCAGGTACCAGAGGTAAAGGGATTACCAGGTGAAAAGAGGCGGGCCACGTTAAAGCTGCGCGTCGCACCACAGTGTTCGCTTACATTTTTGATTAAAGGTAGTTAAGGTCAAACATGTGTCATCTCTTCAGTCACGCGTTAAATCAGACCAGGGACCTGCTTTTCAGAATAAAGGACCTCAGGCTGGTTCAGATGGACTTTCTAATGCAGTCGGTCAGGTGAGCGCAGTTACCTGCAGCGGCTCCACGCAGGTGGCAGGGAAGTAACCCTCATCCCCGTTCTTCAGCCGCCCAAACCACCATACCTCGTCCTCCTTAAAGAGAACCTGGACCAGGTCCCCCTGGTTCAGGTCCAGCTCCTTCGGCCAGCGGCCCTGGTACTGGATCCTCGCCACCGCCATCTGCCAGTAACAGTCAGAAGTGCTTATGACTTTATTGCCCCCCAGAGGATCAAACCTGAACAGCACTTAAGACTTTAATATATCCATAAAAGACATTAAAGAACACAAAATTCATGAAAACCTAATGGAAAAATCTCACTAAACACCTTAAATCCTGCAGATAATTAGTATAAATGTCCAATAAAAGAAGACGAGTTATACGTGTTTAATTCTTGCTTTTCATTCATTTAAATGTTCAAATTATGCAAGTTTTAAAGGAGTTTAATAAAAAATTGTACAGATGAAATTCTTATATTAGCGCGTTTTACCAATGTGCAGGTTATTTAAAACAGATGGTTTTAGAATGAGCCAAACTTTAACAGTTTTAAATGAGTTAAAAGTGTTAAAAGCACATTTAAAATAACTGTACGATAATAATTGAGAGGATATCTGGGATGAATTTAATGCTTTTATGAATGAATGAACGTCACTCTGAGGGCGAGTGTGTGCATCTTTAATCGGCTTTGACAAGCTCATCAGGCTGTGAATACACAGAGGTCAGAGGTCATGGTGATGTAACACCAATTAGCCTCTCTGGTCCCGAGCCCGGCTCAAACCTGAACCCTGACATTAAGATGAACGGGTTATTGAGCTGGACTCGGTCCCTGAGGTGGCTCCGCCCATTTAACCTTCGGTATATTTTTACTGATTCTTTCACCTGTGATGTGATTCGCTTCTGGACACTAAAGTGTTTTTAACCTGGCAGCTGTTTGCTGGTGGGCGTGAGAAAGCTGTGAATGCGGGAGCCTGATTAACAAACGCTCATCCTCTCGTTAAGACGAAACAGGAAGAACTACTGAGAAATGTTCCCGAGGAGCCGAACGTGCCTCAACACACAAAGACAAAAGTACTGCAGAGACACCAAACGTTTGTTAACATGATTATTTCATGGATATTTACACAAATCCAACATTCTCATGTTTAAGTCGACTAATCTTTTCATTTCTTAAATTTGACCGTGTTCTTAGATCTGCTGTTATCTCTTTTCAGTGATACAGATAAACTTTGCTTACATGCCTTTCAAAATAAGATGTATTTCTTATTTTTACACTTTCAGAATAAATGTTTGATGAATTATGTGTTCGAATGAAGGTTTTAGGAGTAAACTGCTGTGGCTGTAGAAACGTTTCCCATGTGACAGGTGTCAGGTTTTACCTTCTCTGCTCCCACATATCTCGTCCTTGTCCTCGACCTGCAGACTGACAAACACAGGAAGTCTCGTCAACCAATCAGCTCGTCAATATAGATCACACAAAACTCCTGTGTGTCTGCGTGTGGTCTTTACTGTTTTACAGACATTGTGGGTCATATATGTATGTGCACAGTGTGGGGACTAGCCTTGCTTCAGTGCACAAAAAGCTTTAGAGCACAGGTCCAGGCCTGGAGGGCCTGCAGGTTTTACACGTGTCCTCGATCCAACACGGCTGATTTAAATGAGTATATGACCTCCAGAGGCCTGGAACTAATCATGTGATTCAGGTGTGCTGACCCAGGGCGAGATCTAAAACCTGACATATGAAATACAGAGATGCCTCAAGTTAAGACAAGGAATTGAGATCACAGTAGATCAGATCTGCCCAAACACAGAATAATGACACACTGGAAGA
The DNA here is from genome assembly GCA_015108515.1 of Hemichromis elongatus. Lineage (NCBI taxonomy): Eukaryota > Metazoa > Chordata > Actinopteri > Cichliformes > Cichlidae > Hemichromis > Hemichromis elongatus. The sequence continues at coordinate 719 of VUQR01027464.1, read as the reverse complement.
TGTAATCTGTCTGATTGTTCTTCCTCGCTGTTCACCTTTGAGAGAACGGCTTCTGAAGCTAGCCCGATCAAAGGCGTTCGTCTCCTGGTGGGTCTTTGGAGGTTAAACTGGTGGGAAGAGGACGTTGTCACTGAGCGTGCTCAGCGAGGCGCTGTTACACCAAAATAACTTTGTGTAAAATTGTAAAGGTGGCATCACATCACGACCCAGGTCAGAGTCTGATCCCAGGTAACCTTCAGGTGCTTGGAGATACCAGGAAACAGGACCAGGCTGAATTAGAGGAGGAAGTGAATGCTCGTGAGACACGTTACAGGAAGTCAGCGGTGATATCTGGGACCTTCTCAGTTCATGAAAGAGTTAGTAAGTAAGTAAGTAAGTAAGTAAAGTTTATTTATATAGCACCTTTCACAGACATACGTCACAAAGTGCTTTACAAAGTAAAAGCATAATACAGTCATAAAATACATCATAATACCCTGGTCTAATTGAAGGCTTTTTTAAATAAAAAAGTCTTTAGCTGCTTTTTGAAGATCTCCACTGAGTCCAGATCCCGTAGAAATAGGGGAAGTGCATTCCACAGTCTGGGTGCAACAGCTTGGAAAGACCGGTCCCCTCGGGTTTTAAAACGAGTCTGGGGGACCACTGAAAGGTTTTGGTTTGATGACCTCAGGTTACGAGTGGAGGTATGTGTACGAATCAAATCAGCAATGTAAGGGGGA
>VUQR01027461.1:53200-66436 GCA_015108515.1 Hemichromis elongatus | reverse complement strand
TGAAGGAGTCCGCTCTCGAAGGTAGAAATAACACACAGCTGTTCAGGTTTTTACGTGATCACGGGCCGTCAGAGAATGCTGCTGGTCAAGCTAACACCCTGAAGACGCGCCCTGTGACCAGGCTGCTTTATTTTTATAGGGGAGGATGACTCCTCAAACAAAGGTTTCAAACACATGCACGCGCACATACATCCCTACATGCTCTCAAGATGTATGCTGCTTTGGCTCAGGACGTCCATAAACACAAGACATCCTGCAATCCTAGTTGACCCTTTTAGTTGACCCCTTTTAGTTGGCCCTTTAGATGGCCCTTTAGATAAGGTTAGTTAAGCCTCAACAGACACAGTTTTAACTATATTTCACACACCATATGGCGACTCTACCAGATACAAATAGTGGAAAAACACTGGTGCTTACAGAATACAATAGTTACAAAGGATGAGTGAAGACAAGCTATATAATTCTATCTTTTAACAGACAGAGAAGACAGATGGTTTGAAAGAAAAGTGAAAGAAGCCATCTATGTCCCCTGTGAACAGCCATCTTTGAACAGAGGCTGTGGTTTACAACACCAAGTGTCTGCCATCTATAATCCAGTTTTGAGATCTCTTCCCAGATGCCTTGATGCCCACTCACATCCTGGGCAATCTGACCTCTTGAAATCACTTTTTTGGGTGGGACACTCCCACAGGGCTTAAATATGGGACTCTCCACCATTTGACCCTAGAACTGAAGAAACTTCTCGGATGAGAGGTAAAAAGTCTTCAAGCAACCTAAAGAAGTCCAGACGCCTTTTTCTTTACAGTTCCTTAGACTATGATGACCTGGATGACTGAGAACTGTCACAGACATATTAGGTGTATTGGATTAGTGAATGACCGACACTTTATGTTTACGTTTTATGTCTATGTTTTAGAGGAAATGCTCAGCTTACTATAAGATAAAGAGCACACACAGTAATCATGTGAGAGTCACACCTAAACAATGAGTCATAACAAGCCATCTAGTGGACGTTGACATAGCAGACATCAGGATGACGTGCAAAGTTTTGTTATCTAATTTAACATTAGGACAACTTTGAATATATTGTGACAATTTAATTTTATGCAATGTGAAAAAAAATGTTTTAGAGTTTCTTACCTGGATGACTGAGCATGCATCAAGAAAAATCACCAATATATATCTATTTAATGGATCGTCTAAGCTCCAAGACATCAGCCAGGATTCATCACCAAATAAAAACTGCTCAGTGACTAACAGATAAACACAGCGAATCTCACTAAATGTAAAATTTTGTATATTAATTATTTTCCGTTTGTTAAACATTTAAATCTGCAGAGAGTTTGAGATCAAAAATTGATGTATTTACTCTATATGACTGAAAACACTGAGTGCAAAATGTGCTACGTTTAAAGCAATTTTCTGTGAAATCATTATGTCTGACAATTGTCACAGTATTTGGTGGTTAAACTATGACAAAATAAATAAATTGTATTTTATTACTCTTAATATTATGAGACTTACTGTAAATAACACTATTATTAAACTGATCATGCTAAAGAAAATAAATCCCTGACCTTCACATATAAAAAGATTGTAGGTGAAAACAGACGCTTGCAGAAGACGGAAAATTATAAAAACTGCAGCAGCTGCAAATGTGCAACAGTTAAATATTAATCATAGATGAAGGTCAAACATTCACGTGGTCCTCAGTAGTGAAAGAAGAGTTTGCTAGTTTCAATATGACATGTTTACAACTTTATCTACATTTATAGTTATATTTATCTGTTTATAGCTTTAGCTGAAAAACATTATCAGTTATATCAAAAAAACAACCCTGTGTTTTTTTCTCTATTGTTAATGTATAACTAGAGTAAATTGTAATGTATCAAAACTGATATAAATCATCAGAAGAAACAAAGCTAAACATAACACGTCAGATGAGGTACCTTCAAAGTAAAAGAAGCAAAGCAAAACATGGCACACACAGATAGAAGACTACCAAAGTAAAACAGGAAGCAACGGAAAAACACACACACACAGAGGCGCAGACATATACAGAGACATGACTGACTGGGGAAACATGGATAAAGATAAGAGGCAGGGAAAACAGAATGAAACATGAGAAGGAAACAAGACACAAGAAAACACAAAATGCTGGGCCAAAAGGAACCAAAACCATGACAGTAAAAGCTCATTGAAATTAAAGATTTATCAGACTGTGGTCAAAATAAAACTCCAGGGCTTGATCTTCCTGGCAGGTGTAATACCTTTTCTTTAGTATGCAATGTTACCCCATATTTGTATAAAAATACTTTTTCTTTAACTTATCGTTCAGTGATCAAACAACACGCAACAACAAATCAGCAGGTTTAAAGCTCAGCCCTGTTCTGTGAGCAGCTATTTGCATTTATAAAGAGCTGTGATTAATTTATTGGATATTTTTCAGATCCTAAAAGTTTTTTTTGTTTCTTTTGGATTATAAAAGCCTTTCAGTCTTCTTCTCCTTAAAGAGTGTATGATTTTTGCTGTGTGCGTCCTAATGTCGTCCCTCAGCTGATGTTTACTGCAGCACATTTGACTAGGCGTGCCCAAAAGGAAAAAACATCAACAGAAATCTAAACATAAAAATGTTTGCATCCCACCCACTGCAATGTGAAATCAAAGAAAACCAGGTCTGAATTTTAAATCAAAGCCCATCTAGTGAATTGTTTCTGTCTGCATCTCATCTGACAAATAAGTGCAGTACCTCTCAGCTTCCACTGTCTCAAAGTAAACAAATTTTAGATGAAGGCCAAACTTTCACCTGGTCTTCAAAAGTAAAAGCAAAAGAGTCTGGTACTTTCATTATGACTTGTTTACAGGGTTATCTACATTTATAGTTAGATTAAATGCTTTATGCACTTTATAAAAAAGCTACACAGCTTCTCTTTTGTTAATGTGTAACTACAGGTAAAGGATATCATAATGTATGAACAAGTCTAAACTAAGTTCTTAGAAATGCAGAGAGATGCAGAAAACCTCAGATCTACAACAGATAAAAGTAACTCCCAGAAAAGCTCAGTTTTTGTTAACAAAGTTTAAACTGACAACAAAGAAACTGTCTCCTAAAACGTCAGCGTTATTAACTACTACACCACTGTTAATGTTCTAATATATATTTTAGTGAAATGTGAAAGTGCATCACTCTACTAGAGTTCAATGTATTTTGGTTTTATATCCATCAAAGTACTTAAACTCAAATCAAAGTAGAGAACAAAAACAAACAAAAAAACCCAGCAAAGATGTTAAATTGCACTATCAGCCTCCAGTTTTTTTTCACACATTGAACTGTGAAAGGAAGTTAATGACATAATCAGACAGTACGGTCACTTCGTTAGGCCCTCCCCTTTTTCCTTTCCTGGTTATTCTGGGAGTGTTTGTGTTTTCAACTGGACTATATAAAGCAGAGCGTACACTACACAGCAACATATACAATCATTTATCAGGACTCATCTGACAAGTATTATTTAGATCTTCAAAATGCCAAGGTCGCACTCTCTCGGGGCAGGGATTAAATGTAAGTTACACTACTGCTTTATTTATATATCAGTTTGGTAAATCTATAATCATTATGACAATATCAACATATATCAGAAGAATATTTGAAAAATTGCAAACTACTGTAAGGATTAGCAAATGACAGCAAAAAAATTCTTATTATAAGCTGTGAATTAAATGTGCAAAAATCTTTTATATATTAGAAAATTTTTTATATATTAGAGGAAATTCTTATTGCCAAAGATAAAGTGCACACACAATAACTGTGCACAAACAATGACTAATCACAGCCCACCTAGTGGACATTGAATGCAACTCAGATTTACCAAACAATGCGACTTAGTTCACTTCATTTAATGATCAGGATTAGGATGTTTTATTATGACTTGTTTACAATTTAAGCTTTTATGGTTGCACTAAAAATCTTTTTTAGAAACAATTTCGAGGTGCAAAATAAGCTCACGACACAAAACATTTTAATGTTATTTTCAGTTATCTTTTATTAATGGTAAAATCAGACTAATAATTTTCATTAAAACCATTAAAAGTAAGTAAATGGGTTTTGCATGATGCTTAAAATATTTAAGCATCTTATCACATACAAAGAGATATTTTAATATCTTCACTAATAACTTTTATTTAATTCTGTGTAGTTTTCCAGTCGAAGGTGTCATGCAAAAGCAGCTCACGCAGTGTCAGTCCTCTGACCTTCCACAGTCAGGTTGTGGGAGAAAAGATACATCTGAGTCATGGAGGTCGACTCGCTGAGAAGACTGAGAACACGTTCAAGAATGGGCTGGTGTTCAGCAGCCGTCCGGTAAGGGTCCAGGAGAGGATTCGTCTGAAAGTAGAGAGGGATTCATTCATCCAGAACGGGGCTCTGCGTGTGGGCTTTACCACTGTGCCACCCTCAGCCAGATCTCTGCCTCTGCCCTGCATGGCCATCCCCAACCTCACTAACAAGCCTGGACACTGGGCTGTTCCATTGGATGAATCCGTCTGTGAAGCAGGTTCAGAGTTGGAGTTTTGGGTTTCTTCTCAAGGAAGCCTATACATAGGTATCAACAACATTGAGTACAAGCGTCTAACAGAAATCGACACAAAACAGCCTCTGTGGGCCATGATAGACATCTACGGGCAGACGCGCTCCATTTTGCTCCTAGCTAAGACTGATGCTGACAGTCAGTCTGGTTCAGTTCCTGATGTTTCAGACTTCAGTGATGACTGCATCTCCTGTCTCGACATGAACATCACAGAAGGTAAAGAGTCATTTCAAACACTACTGCCTAATTTCAGTTGCACATTTCTGATCAGAGAGGATATGAGTGAAATCATATTTGTAATATTTGTATTTGAAACCATTTGTAATTAGGATCTCTCTCTTTTGATCACAGATAAAGTCTGCGCCGTGTGCCTGGTGAAAGAGGCCAAAATCACACTGGCTTGTGGCCACCGATGTTTATGTAAACACTGCAACTCCAGAGTTTTTCAGGAGTTTGGCACCTGCCCACTGTGTCGACACAAGATCTGAGCTCCATCGATGGAGGAGAGGTTGTTTATGGAGGTCAGCTGATCTCTGAGACAACCAGCCAGGAATCACCAAACACAAGTTACTGAGTGACTGTAACACAGGGGAACACTTGATGTGACTCTAGTTCTTAGTGTGAATAGTGTTCTTTTGCGAAATGTTTAAAGTTGCCCAACATGTAAGATAAAATATATTGGAAGGATATAGTTAGTGGAAACGAACGGCGATTTGTGACAGAAGGATAGAAGCAAAGGTGTGGAGATGGTGGCACTGACAAAAAGACAGGAGGCCAAGTGTTGGCAGTGTTGAAGATGCTAAAAATTTCTTTGTTAGTGACCTGAACGGAAGAGTACAGCTCATATCGAGCAGTTTGGAGACACAAGAAGCAAGGCTAAGATGGTTTGCACTTATGTAGGAATGATAGTGAATATACTGGACAAAGGATGTTGAAGATGGAGCTGCTGAGCAGGAAGAAGAAAGCAACACCTCAGGTGGTTCATGAATGTAGTCATGGAGGACATGTGTAGGGTTCGTGTGACAGCAAAGGATGATAGGATGATCCACTGTGCCCGCCCTGAAAGGGAACAGCCAAAACAAGAAGAAAGAAACTTTACTAAAAGTTGATGTAAAGACACTGAACTGAAATATTTTTAAATTGAATTAATTGAATTATTACATCTTTTTTTTGTTTAATAAACAAAATTTATTTTGTAATTGTTAAGTCATTAACACTTTACACATTAATCACTTAATGCAATATGTGCTCTATGGTTTATTTTTCATTGTTAGTGTAAATTGTAACACAATGTTGGATTTTTGTAAAATAAAGAAACTCTACTATGCCGGTATAAATAATCTGTATTATGTCATAATAAGCTCTTATATTGTTTAACCGTATGTGTTTTTATGAAACTTACTGTAAATAAGAATAATATAAAATGGATTGTGGTAAAAGGGAACATGTCGAGACCATGTTTGATTAAATATGTCTCGACAATCAGGTATTAACTGATTTTAGAGACATTAAGTGAAAAATCAAAACGGGAGTTCAGGTAAGAATAGATTGTGTTGCAGATTTTTGCGACACAAGCATGCTTATAATACGTTTTAAAAACATTTCTATTTGCACATAGCAAGAATAATGAAAAACAGAGCTTTATACACGACAGATATGCAAACAGATTAAACTCAAATCACTAACCAGATTACCTCAGTTTTCAAAAGGTACAAAAACTATTAATTTAACACAAAATTTCCACCTGGAGTTTAAACTACAAACAAACTGCTATGAACACAAAAGTATTCACTCACCCATTCAAATCATTAAATTCAGGTCATTACTTCCATGGCCATTGTATGAAATCAAATTACCTAGGCATGCAGATTGCTTCTATAAATACGAAAGAACAGGTCATCCTCAAGAGCTCAGTGAATTCCAGAATGGTACCATGACAAGGTGCCACCTGTGCAAGAAGTCCAGGTGTGATATTTACTTCCTACTAAATTTTTAGAGTCAGCTGTTTGTCAAGGCGGGTTAGGTAGCAGGCAGGAGTTGGGACCCAAATGCAGAACTTGAAAACAAGGATAGTAAAATTTAAAAACAGCTGTATTGCTGGACTCATAACAAAAATAAGAATACTGAGGATCAGAAGCAAATAATCTAAAACTACAAGTTTTCAGGAAAACCATACAAGGAAGAACATGATAATGGACAGAGGGAGACTCCAACAATATATACACACACCAGATAATTAGAGAAATGAGAAACACCGGGGAACACAACTGGAACCAATCACTGACTAATGAGAATGGGGAAGCATCATAAACATAAAACACATTTGATAAGAGACTATCAAAATAAAACAGGAAGTGACTAAAACTCAGTAAGACATGCTAACTTGACAGAATTAAACAGGGACTATGGAGAGGACACAGAGAGATCAGACAGAGACAGGAAAATGGCTTTGGAGACAACCATTGAGATGAGACTAGGAGAGCTTGGACCTAAATACATTATCAAAAAAGGAACCAGGAACTTAGAGGCACTATATACTCAAGACTCAATAACAATTTTCCACATGGTTACCAAAAAGAGACAGAGAAATGGGAAGCCAAGTACCATTCAGAGTGGAAACTTGCAGGGATTCTGAAAGGGTGATTGGAGGAAACCCGAGCTCCTTAGCTAGTGACCGATCAATAATGTATTGTTCAGGTCTGGAGTCAATCAGTGCCTGACATGAGTGAGTGTGAGTGTTTATGGCGATTTTGGCTGAACACATAAATAATTTATCTGGCCTACCAGTATCCCCTCAGCTCCTGGCAGGCAACCATTGATCTCGTTCTACCAGAAGGTGAGGGGCGAGCCAAACCGAGCTCCATGAGTTGTTCTTTGCCATCATCTGACTCACTTCTCCTGTGACTCCGCTCTTCTGAAGTGGCTTTTCCTGTCTTAGAAGAGTATGTGCCAGACGTCTGCTGGAGGCTGTAGTTCTTATTCCCATACTTGTGCATGTGGTCGTCTATTGTAATACACATAGAAATGAAAGCTTCAAGTGAGTTTGGAAGATCTTTTGCTGCCTTCTTACCTGTTGCATACACCAAGAGGTAATAGCGTAGGCTTTAATGGTGGCTCACTTAAGTATGTAAAAGAGGTGATGGTTTTTCTTAATGAAGAGCCAGAGTTAAGAGCAAAACTAGAGATAAAGAGAAAGTTGTTACCCTTCGATTACAAAATAAAAGGGGATTAAAAAGTTCCTTTGGCTTTTTCAAATTATATTGTCTCAAAACTTTCTAACTAAAATTAATTTGTTAATGTTTTGTGTAAGGAAGATTTATTTTTAGGCTTGGAGATGTTTTCATATTGTTTTCGTGTTTGGTTACATTAATGTTAAATGTTTACTGTTAACCGACAAAATCATATTTGAAGATTAATCACATTACAGAGTAAAAATGCAGTGTGTCATAAAGTTTCTTGATTCCATTTAATAATCCATGTTTGAGAAAAAAAAATAACAAAGTTTTCCATGGCAATGCGTCATTCCTTTCTTGTAATGATGGTCATCTTCATTACTTAACCGAATGAGTGATTTTAATATTTATATTAAAAGCAGGGGCACTCATGTTTTTATTATTATGTTTTTATTAGTTATTTGGCTTTACATTTTCCTTGTGGAATAATATTCAAGCTGGTACTGGTTAAGGTCTGCCTGGAATAAGACATTTCAATTAGTATGGAAAGTTTGGTTAAGCTGTTAGAAAACGTCACATTACATTGGTGTTCCACAGTCTTTTGATGACACTGTTGCTAGGCGCAGAGCAGCCACAGCAGATTCACACAAGTTGATCTGCCTTTGCTGTTTTCACCAATGGTATTACCATGAAATAAATATAATGTATTTAATTTTGTAATGTCATACTTGATTTTTTTTTTAAACTCAAATTTGCACTTCATTTTACCTCTTTAAATTGCATTTAATTCGAGCCATTACTTGATATTTCGCAGTCATTGTTCTGCAGCAATAAGTGTAACAGTAACATTTCTTCTTGTAGATTGCCACATTTGATGCTTTTGCAAAAATAAGGTTTTGGAATATTTTGCAGGTGCATGTAAAATGTAGCAGTTTTCTCTTCTGGAAACATTTGTGTGAATCTGTCAGTGGTGTTTTCATCGATGAATGGCACGAATAGTTACACTGAAGTGTAAGTATCAGCATGACATAAACAAAATTTACTTGAATTTGTAATATCCTTGGCTTTATGTAAAAGGTAATTTTTTACTTAGTTTAACTTTCTAATTGTATTTATTTGGGAAATTACTTGATAGTATAATGAATATGAATATTTACTCTATAATGATTATGGCGACTCTGAAAACAGGCCTCTCTCTGACAGTGTAAGGAGACTGGAGTGAGTGAGCAACAGTAAGGAGCCATTAAGCTGAAAGTGTCATGGTCCTGGCCCTGTGTTTTGTTTTTCTGAATTATTTCATTGTTACTTATAGTTTCTATAATCTTGGTTTCTGTTTCTGTGCCTCCCCTTAATTTTGATACTTCCTTGTCTTGGTTATTAATGGTCCCATGTTTAAATATTGTTACTTTATCAACAAAGCTGGCTCCTTTAGTCCTGCTTTTGGGTCCTCATCCTGTCGAAACTGTGAACCTACAAATTGGTTTTGTATTTTTTTTTCTCTGCTCATTTTTGCCATGTTAAATTAAAGAGACAAGAAGTTTTGGATTTACAATAACCTAAAATTTGTTAAAAAAAATAAATAAATAAATAAAAAATAAAAAAAACTAAAAAGTGCTTTAACATCAACAATTTATAATTGGTCATTCTTGTTAAATTACTGCGTTCTTGTTAATTCAATATGCAATGATGCCAAATGGTAAATGCCATTTAGTAAAAAGTCTTAAGAACCTTGTTATTGATAGAAATGGTATCTTGTGAATGTTACTGAAAGTAAATAATAAAAGAACCAAAAAGACCAAAGAACAAAAGAAAATTTAGCTTTTTTTGGGACAGCTGAATAGCAGATGACATGACTGTAAATTCTTTGTGACATATCACCTTTTTTTTTTTTAGCATATATCCAAAACGTCTAAATATCTAAATATTTATTAGAATATTTATTAAATATTTAGTGGATGTCTGCAGGTGTTTAAATTGGAGGGAATACATAGATTAAGTAGTTAATTAAATGCCTAAATAATAACAGCTGTTAAACTCTAATAATGAGTCTTTGTCTCTGGCGACATCTGTCTGTGCAACCTGATATCGTATCACAAATCCTGTAATAAACAGTTCACCTCAGAGCCACAGAGGGACAGTGTGGTACTATTTTTTATGTTAAGGTGCTTTCCAATGCAAAGTCTGTCACAGTAAAATCTGAGGTTATTTTGGTGTATTGCTTTTCGGACTGCAAAGAGGTGAAAAGAAGAAGAAAATGAAGAGATCGTACATCATTTGATGACTGATGGAAAAATAGCTTGTAAACTTCTTGTTTCTCTGGTGTTCTTTATTGATCAAAAATGAGTTTTTTCCTCTGTAAATAATGGATTGCTCATCTAAAAACTTGGTTTAAGAAGAATAATTAATAGTCCCTGTGCAGCTCTTGGGTGACTTGGTTGCCTTTTGTCTCTAACACCAGGACAGACTCACAGAGGTGCGACCTTTGATTCCTGGTCTCACAGCCAGACTGTTAAATATTTATCTTGGATGGCAGGACTGTGCTGCCTCTGAACTCAGGGTGAAAGAATCTAACAGATAAAACCCTCAAGAACTTAACATTTTTCCAGAAATGCAGCAGATCTTCATGATTACACTGTGGATTTTAAAAGAATACAGCTTGAATACAAAGCTTTTCTCATACTGGATGGCTGCATAGGGCCTGATGCAGAGGATGGAAAAGATGACAGCTATTTTGGGAAAGTCTTTGTGTCCTAGTCTGGGGCAAGTGTTTGCATATTTGGGGTTGTTAGCGGATATGAGTTCATGTAAAAGAAAAAAAGAAATATACTTTCCTGGATCCTATCTGCTCTCTGGATGCCATAGAAAGTGTTAACTCTGTCCTTTTTCTTTTTTGATTGATATGAACATGACACACACTAAAGAATTAAGACAGTGAATAGACCAATACCATTATAATACTAAGGTCTATTCACTGAGATTGCTATAGAAATCATCTTTCTTGGCATGTGCTGTCAAACACCGGAAGGTGGTTCTGCTGCGCCTGTATGGGAATTTCTATTATTTCCAGCTGTGGATGGAAACTATTACCAAGCCTCTTTTCCCTGATGAGCCTTAAAGAGCATGGTCACACAAACACAAGAAACATGCACACACACACATATTACATGCGCACGCCTATGGACACCCAGTCAAACATTCAGACTCCGGCTGAATCATTCACAGAAGATAAAAGACACCCTGTTGGCTTTACAAAGAGAAAGAGGGAGGGAGAATTCGAGAGAAAGAGCAGCAGCAGTAGTACCCTCCTTCTTTTTCATTCACTTCCTCTCCCTCCTTGTGTGCTGCAGAGACTTCACCGCTCAGCCTGCACTCTACAGCCTGTAAGTACAGTACAACTTGTGCCTCAGCTTCTCACAGTGACTAAGGTTAGAGCTACTGGGATTTAAACGCTTGGAAAGAAGAATGAAGTTTTGACTTCAATTTTCGTTTGAGACTCAAGCACAAATGTGATATTTGCTTCTTCTCGTCACTATTTAATTCATCACTGGCACTGACAAACAACATAAGGCAACATTGCTGTGGGGTTTTTTCAGAATGTGTTTAAGTGACCTTAAGCATCTATCTGTGGTTCAAAAGATGGTTATCATCTGACCTTTATCCACACTCCAACTCCTCTGGTGGCTTCACTTGTGGGGATATTTCAGTGTACTCTTTCACTCTTTTGGAAACAGGCATTAAGACCAGCAAGGATTTATTTCTGTGTTTAGAGTGCGATCCAGAGTCCTGGGACATGTACAGCTCAGAAAAAAATGTTGTTTACTGCTAAAATAAACTCTTGTGCATTTTTGTTTGTTCTCAGTGACATTCCACATGGTCTACCTCAACGCATAACCTGTTGTATGGCCGTTGTTCCTTATCAGTCGTCTATCATGAAGGCAATGTTTTTGTACACTTTTGACTCATCTAGCTTTACATCTTTCATTTGATTACAAGAGTATCTGCTGATTTGCTGTGTCCTGTTTTCTTAGAAGACAGAGATAAAAAATAAAAAAAATGGCTTGGGCCATAGCCACCAAGTATTTTAAGGGATCTTTAGCTGTCATCCTTTTATTTAGCTTCTGTAATAAAAGTCTGCTTGAATCCATCAGTAACAATGGAGGGCTGAAGTAAAAGATCATCTGTGTTCCTTCATATTGTGATTTTCTGGTTAAGTTAAAAACAAAAACAAAACATGGAGCTGACAATGGGGAAACCTTCACATTTGCTTGGCAAAAAGAGAGTAAGACAAATTAACCAAGGATTTTAACTCAGAGACGTGCTGAGCATCACCGTGCCAAACCTGCTATGGCCTCTTGCATGATTACCTCATTTAGAGCAGAGTGACAAAGTACCAGATTTGGTCACAGCAGGGTTAAAGTCTGTGCCAGCAGGACAAAGATTATGAAGGAAGGCTCCTCTAGATTGCCGTGCACTGTCCGTTTAGGTTCAGCAGCTCAACTGGTTGACGAAAACAACCCTGTGAAGCGTACAAGCTCAGTAAGTGGATATCTGCGCTGAGCTTTGGTGTACCAAGCCAGACCGCTGAATTATTGAAAGAGCTGAGTGCTTCGATTTCAAGTTGAAACTGGCGAGCAGATGCACAAAAAAATACACTTTTAAACAAATGGGCAGACGGCTGAGTAGGCCCTGATAAATTTCCTTCTTTGTCCTTCTGGCTTTCACTTTATTGCTGGAATAAAACATGGATGTAAAAGGAGGGATTGCAGGTGATCGAATCACTCACCTGCAACACGGACATTGTAACTCAGTCTACCTGCTGCATAATCTGTACCAAAGAAAGCCTGTCAGCACATTGGACTTCAGGTTTTACACCATTTGTCCTTTTTGGCAAGAACTGTGGTCAAACTGGAAATCCTGGTTTCATTTGGGCACGAACTGTGTGTGTGAAAGACAGCGGGATTTAAGAATGTGTTTGTTCCTGTTCAACCGATCCCCTTCTACTTGGCCTTAAAAAGGGCAAAACATCTTTTGGTCTCTTGTTGTTTGATTTTTATCCTCACATCCAAAAAAGTATTGCTATTGTGTGCAATCATGGGAGAAAAGTCAGCAGGACTTATGGTGTCAGTGGTTGCCTATGTGGTGTAGAGTAATGACTCTGAAACACTTCCAGAGCTACAGGAACAGAAAGAGCTCTTATTCTCCCTTCATGCCTTTGGCTAGCCAAAGACCTGGACTGTGTACACACACACACACATCCATATAACACACACACACACACAAAAGGAGAGGAAGACATGGGATAGATAAAGTTAGGAGGGGGCATGATGGAGTCACTGGGTAGTGTCTGGGAGCGGAGGTGATGAACTATTTTGGTTCTCCTTTGGTTAACCCTGTGCTGTGAAATATCACCTTATGACAACAATAGAGCTGCTTCACTGAAGGAGGTGCCCCAAACTGACAAGTCAAGTACGAGGGGGGCA
>VUQR01027461.1:26256-43012 GCA_015108515.1 Hemichromis elongatus | reverse complement strand
GCTGGGGGGGACGCCCCCCCCCCCCCCCCCCCCCAAAAAAAAAAAAAAACAGGGGGGAAGGACTTGGCATTCAAGAGGACATATTAAGCCAAGGTGCTACAAAGAAAATAGAGCATTAGTCTGTGTTTCATACCAGCAGAGCCTTTTAAAGTAATGTTTCATAAAATAGGAAAGAGACCTTGAAAGAGGAATTTCTGTGCTAGTTAAACCAAACATGCAGATTTATGTCTCTGGGCAGCCAGCCTATATCTGAAGAAGCTGCAAAAATTAGATTGTACACAACCTGGGTCTCAAAATTCAATAAAGAAAAATATAAATTAGTGAAATATTTTACAACTGAGCGCCCACAGAACTGAGACATCTCTGGGAATTACATGGTTTGCCTAAATAGCTAGAGCCCAATCAATTTATCTGGGGGTCGATATTATCAGCCGATATTAGCGAGTTGTCAGCCTATTGGCGTTGGCATTTATAACAGCCTGAAAATGAACATTTACAGGCTGTTATAAATGTGAAACACCCGTCAGCCAAGTTGTAAGTGTTGATGTTGCATTGTTTGTCCACTGGAGGGCGCTCCTCATTGTTCTAACGCCAATAACACTGACAAGCAGCTGAGCCAGGCAGAGCGGAAACGACTAAATAAATAACTACATATTGTAGGGAAATCTATTTATGCCTGGTATGTGTGACAGAAAAAAATTAAATGATATTGGAATATTGGACTTTTACATCACCAGATATCAATATTGGTATACCAGTATCAGTAATGCTCTATTTAATATCAATTCCTTTCAATAGTTTTCTTTTTTGTTTTTTGTTTTGACCATAGCCACATCTATCTGCACAGAAGCCGCAAGAGAAACCTAAGTCTCCTTCAATAGAGGTGAGTGTCTTTTACAGAATTTATTTCTGTGTTTTAAGATGCTCTCTGTTTAAAATGCTTAAAAGGGGACATCATCAGCTCCAAACTTCAGACTCTGTATTAGTGTTTTAATCTTGCCATTCCACCTTCATAACTGTTCGGACTCAGGCCAGTCTGGTGTCTGAGCTGAGTCGATTTGAGGCTGAGCTGGATTCGGAGATTCAAGGCCTGGAGCGGAGACTTTCCCAGAAGAAGCAGCGTCGAGGCTGGGGTGAGGTACTGAGCCCCCCTCCTGACTCTCTCTGCTGAAGCATCCCACCCCCCGCCACCACCAATTTAGTAGAATTGCCACTTCCCTACACTTCCAATGACGGCTGTGTGCCAGTGAGATCCCTCTGCTTCCTTATCTTTGACATGTTTTCCTATGCGACCTGGATGATATAGTCTGCCTGTCTGTCTTTGCATTCGGATCAGTCTGCTTTGTAAATCGCCTGCTTGCAAGTTCTCCCACAACAAATGTAGACGTGCCTGCCGCAAAAGAATTACAAAATCAAATTTTTCAGTACTTTTTGATTATGTTCTTCTGAACTCTCCTTGCAAGATCACAGTGACTTTGCCAAACATTGTCATGCTTTTTCCTGATTCCTGTGTGATTAAATCAGCCTCATAGTCTGCAATTTAACTGAAATCACAGGCGGCTCAGACAGATCATGAGTGGTGCTGCTTGTAGCCTGAGGAGGATAGGACCCAGGGGATTTCTTGCTCCTTTGGGAGTGGTCAGCACCTCGACTTTGTCTGAGTTGTTGTGAGATCTCCTCTGAGCTGTGAGATACAGAAGGCTTCAGGGAAAACTAACTGTGTTTACTGTTCACTCTGCTTGCAGGAGGCTAGAGGCAGGGATCCAGTAACTGCTCCAAAGGGTGCCGTTACTAGTTACAGGTCAGTCACTGGCATTGTATATTTACTATAAAGACAGAATAGGAGATGTAACAAGGATTACTCTGTATGATTTTTAGCTGGATTTAATTGCATTTATATTGTACATAATTTTTTTGCTACATTCTTATGAGTTAATCTGCATTTTTCCTTTTCACTGCATCTGTACTTTACCTGTATTAATTGGCAAAAACACATAATAATATCAGTACTTTTTAAGATATTTAGATCATTTCTACCATGGTCTGTATGCATTTCAGGTTGCTTGAGGAATTCTTGTTTTGTGGCAATGTTTAAAAGTTTTCAAAGTGATTTTTTTCCTCATGTGCACATTGTATTAAAGTGGCATATGCAGGACACGTTAATAGAAAATCCAGGGTCACAACATAACAGACCTCCTCTGAGAGCAACTCCCTGCCTCTTAATCTACTTTAATATTGCGTCATCTCTTATTAGTAACAGCTCCTTTTTCCTGCTGCGTTAAGAAACCCAGCACAGTCATTCGACAGAAAAACCATTAACACTTCGCACAGAACCCGCTAGTTGTTCAGGTGACTTTCTGTTAATTGAACAAATCCAAGTACACTATACACTTCAAACAGCTGACGGCATTCCACATTTCTTCCCATGTGTGTAATGCATTCTTGGAGGATTCTCTCTGTTGTTTGCTAAGTTGAGTTCATTGGTTGTGACCTTTTCCAGTCTCAGGGGATTTGGCTTTGGACATAGGAAATTTAAAACACACAGCAGGGAAACTCTGTCAGCTCCTTGCTGCTTCCTGTTATCTGGACACTTTGTTTAGCTGTGTGAGTCCAGCTGCACCCACTAAGATACAAGAACTGCGCTGTCTGCATATGCAAATCAGCTCATGAGGAATCCAAGCTGGAATCTTTTGGGTTTCGGATTCATTCCCAACCCAAATACAAATTTAAATGCAAACACTTAGGATTGTGATTAATGAATGGTGTATCAGGGCTGTACAGACAACTAAAGCCTCATACTTCACTGGAAGCAGTTTTTCAAGTCAAGGAGTCATCTGCAAGCCCTTCCAGCCTTTCAGTTATATAGGAAATGTGCGGAAAACTCTCTCTCTCTCTCTCACACACACACACATACACACTCACTCACTCCCAGCTTTAACTTTGTCCCTTTTCATCTATATTTGTGATATTAGGACTAAAAAGAGAGATTTGTATGTTCTCTGCTTTTTCAGCAATTCATCAGCATCAAAGCAGCCTGTTCATCATTTTGTTGGCACATCAAGCTCTGCGCCTACATATGGTAAACACAAAGCAACACACATGCAACACTGAGGCCTTCCCGGCATCTCTGCAATGTCGTTGATAGTGATTTATTACAAAACTCTCCTTAAGTTGATAATAATCAGCTTTTCCTCATTCGTTAATCCACTCTCACTCAAAGACACATGTGCTTTTAGAAAACAGGCCGCTCATTTAATCAACCCACATATACTTGATGAAAGCCCTGAGTAATCTAATATTTGCTGCTGGTCTCAAGGCTCACTTTCATTGCTAGCGTTGTCTGCTGCTATTTTATTTGTTAGCTGAAGCTAGCCAGTTACCATGAAAAGTCTTTGTAGATTTTTTCCCCCCTAAAGAAACAGCTGTGGATGGGTGGGGAGGAAACCCTTAAAAGAAGGAAGTGAAACCCGGAAGACCTGATTAAAGATTAGCGCTATCCAATTGTTTTTCCTGGAAATTCAAAATCCCTTTTAACCCCATATAGCTGTTACAATTATGATTGCTTTTACACAGCAACACACTCAAAAACAACAATGGAACAAAGGAGTGCATGTATCAGACTTCACTTGCTTTCCTTACTTTGCTCCACAGTAGAACGTCCTTCGCCTGCAAATGAAACCATGGAGGTCCCACCTAAAAAAGAGGAGAAAAAGGTATGTATTTACACATTTACTGCTGCCTAAAAAAGACGACTGTAATAAATACATTTTGCATTGTGATTTTATTTTGAAGGATGAATTGTTTGCATGTGACATCTGCATTTTTCCCAATTCTGTAGATGAAAGCTGCACGAGCCAAGTTTGATTTCCAGGCTCAGTCACCCAAGTAAGTCACAGAAGGCGCTGATACACTAAATTTGTAATTTCTTCTCTGAATGTGAAGTTATAGGTGTATCAGACACTGAGATGTTCCTTTTGTGTTTCTCACCATCCTTTTTTCTTCCTTCAGGGAGCTCACACTGCAGAAAGGCGACATTGTTTACATCCACAGGCAGGTAGATGCCAACTGGTTTGAAGGAGAGCATCACGGAAGAGCTGGTATTTTCCCCACAACATATGTGGAGGTAAACTTCTTAACATTTCTCATTTGAGGCCAGTACTGTGGTGTGCTGATATTATGTAGAATGGCATGAATTTGGTTAAAAACCTCCAATGTCCTTCACAGGTTCTGCCTCCTACAGAAAAACCAACACCTATAAAGTCTCCCACTCTGCAGGTGCTAGAGTATGGGGAAGCTGTGGCTCTATTTAACTTCAATGCCGACCTACCTGTTGAACTTTCTTTCCGTAAAGTAAGTAGTTCATAATGCATCACTTCTGTTTGAACTAAAGGTTAGAGCAGAAAAAGAGCTAAAACATATTTAAATTGAGGTTTTCCGCATTCAGTCCTCATTGTTTATGTCAGTTTTTTAACCTCGATTCTCTATTTTAGGGTGAGGTGATCAGCATAACCAGGCGTGTTGATGATCAGTGGTTGGAGGGAAGGATTCCAGGAACCAGTCGCAGCGGCATCTTCCCAGCCAATTACGTTCAGGTCAACAAGATGCCCCGCACCAAATACTCCATGGATGACTACTCACCAGGACCCATGTCTCCTGTCTCTCCTGGACCCCAGAGTCCAGGACGTCCACTGCACTCACCTTCCCCGCGGTCACCGCTGTCCCCTTTCACCTACACTTCCCTGAGCCCCAAACCCGACCACTCCCCCGTGAAACCGTCTTCACCTTCACTGCTCGGCAGCCCAGCTTCACAGTCACGCTCTCCCACTCAGACACTCGTACCCAAAGAAACGGCTAATCGCTTGCACCTCATCAACTCCAAACCTGTTTCGCCCGCCAACCACAACAATCACTGGGCTGGGACACCCTCGGCTAACCAGAGTGCCACAGCTCAAACCATTTTACCCTCCACTCACTCATCAACGTCAGCACACAGAGCAGGAGCTCCCATAGCGAACACTCCCCGATACTCTGACCACTCGCAGGTCTGCTCTCACTGCCTTTCTGATAAAGTGACACATTGTACACACCCACAGTGTTATTGTGTGCGCTGATAGGAATGTTGTTCATCATTTACCATTTCATAATAATGACATGAGGTTTTTTGTTTTGTTTTGTTTTCCTAGGGTGCAATAGCAAATCGGGCTGCTCCACATACCAACTCCCTGTCGCAAACGCAAGCACCAAACAGCCTGGGTTCGGTGATGGTGCAACACCAACCGTACGTCATCAGATATTTTTATTTGTTCACATTGTTACAGTACAGAACAAGTGTTGCAGCTTTGGTGACTATGTGGTTGAGGCTGCTTGCTCTCAATTTTAGGTATAAAGCTGTTTACAACTACAAACCGCAGAATTCAGACGAATTGGAGCTCAGAGAAGGAGACATAGTACAAGTGGTGGAGAAATGTGATGATGGCTGGTTTGTAGGTATGTGGCTTATGTTTATATCTTGTTTATATCTTTGTATATTAGTGCTATTTTAAGTGTATCATAGTGTGTGTTTTAAAAACAAGGCACTGAATCAAGATTTTATATAAAAATGGATGGAATAAAAAAGAAAGAAAAGGAATGTTTTGACTTTGGGCGACAACTTGAATGCATAACTTTATTCATGTATTCACAATGTAATACTTGTCAAACTAGTCAAGCGTCTACAATAGTTTTGTCACCAGGAAACAATTCAAGTTTTTCCATTTGATGTGTCACCCTTATTTAGATTGTCTGGGAATCACTACAGATATGTCTATAGTATCAAAGCTACATAAGCAGAGACAACATTCCTTTTTGTTACTCATTTCAAAACATTCTGCAGTGACAGTGCCCCATCTAGTGGACAAAATGTGTAACAGGCACAGTTAAACAGCAGAAGACTCACAGATTCACAGTTGTTTTTTTTAATGACCACACCATATGTTCTGTCCCCTTTCTAGGTACGTCAGAACGGACTCGTGCTTTTGGGACATTTCCTGGGAATTACGTGGCACCGGTTTGACTTCCTCACTTACTGCTTGCCCACATCCATCAGGGGTCATAGGAGCCCAACTAAAAATGCCAATATCCACCACACTCCCCAAGTGTTGATTAGTACAGCCTGCATGTTCATGATGTGAAAGGGAAACGATGTGATTTCTCACCTCACCAACCTGCATGTTTCCATGTGTGTTGCACAGAGATTCAATGAGTATATTTTCAAGCACATCACTTCAGAAGATTGAATGAATGCAGATGACACTGTTTCAGATTCAAAGAATGGATTCTATTGTTCCACGACTATTTGCAGCTGCAGGAAATTTGCATTTCTCCCCACTGAGCAGCACTGTTTCTCCAGAGGTCCTCACAGTCCGATACTGCACTCAACTTTTCAGTGTCATCACAAACCACTGAGATTTCAGTGTAGAAGAGAACCTCTTCTAGCTTCGTGGAATATTAATATTTCCTTCAAATATTTTCCCCAGATTTTCTTTCAGATCTCTGAACAGACCCACCGCAGTTTTGAGGAAACAACATGATAATCTGTAAATGGTGCTCAAAGTAAAGCGCAGCGAGGGCTCAGACATATCAAGCTATGAATGCTGAAAAGTATAAAATGCATGTATTGGTCGCCTAAGCAAGTTATTGATTGTATAAGAAACAAAGTTAAATGGCAAATTTGAAAGTAAAGAGAGAGAATGTGTTTGATGCTGTAAGAGATTAAATATTTGCTTTGAAATTGAATGTACAAGATGAGCTGTGTCTGTAAGTCAAGACGAGACAATGGCTTCACAGCGAATGGTTGAACGATCTTTGAAGTATCTGAATTAATCCTGAATGTGCCAAAGCTAACCTTTATTCACACGCCTGTGTTAAACTGCACATTCCCAGCTCTTTTTATTCTTGCTATATTTTCTACTACTGCTTCTACAGTGTTTTCCCAGCTAATGGGGTAAAAATTCACATTTTGATAACAGTATTCAGAAAATCACATATATTTGTGCCCATGCAACCTCGGAGAGTTTGCATGCCTAACTAAAGCATCCTTATTTTAAAGTTATTTTGCAATTTTATAAGATGCATTCATGATTTCACTGTAAAAAAAATGTATATTTAGCATACACAAAAGACGATTGTACAGACTGTAACCTGTTATCAAATGGAAAGCATAATATATATTTGTTTAAAAAATATATTGCATATGTATGGTACGCAATTTTTAAAATAAATCTATTAAACATTACAGAGTGATAATGAAAGAAGCTTGAGTTCATGTGTTAATTTTGTGGAACAATAATATTACTAGATATTATTAGAATAGCTAAACTAGATTAAATATATAAGGTGACAGGGACTGTCTTTAAATGTTTGTGCATATTTTAATGCACCAGTGAGAGAAAATTTTACAAATACAAACGCATACATGGTTAGCTTTCTCTATATGTGCAGCGGGAAGTGAACTAGCCCACATATTTAACTAAAATGATCAGATATTAATCATATTAAATTTACTAAATAAGCTATATAAATGGAATGGTAGCCTACTGACAAATTGATTGGTAGTTGTTTTGTTTCTCTTTTGTTTTACCTGCATTATTTCTGCAAGTATGTTTGAATTGTGTTTGTCAAAACATATTATATCCTTTATAACAATGTCGGAGTTGTACACTGGAAACTGCAGTTCTTTGTTGGTACCATACAGTGTTGTGCAAAAGTCTTGAGCCAGCCCTTTATATTTATGTAGGACAATCAGAACTAGGTTCAGTGAGTTATTAAATTATGCAAACACACATGGAAATACAGTATATAAGCCATAAATAAAGTTTGCACAATTCTTATCAGCTTGAACATAAATAATGGGTTGGCTGCCTTTTGTTCTGTTCTCTGTCAAGATGATCCCACACGGCTTCAATACTGTTGAGGTTTGGGATCTGAGGAGGCCAATCCATGACTGATCGTAATCCATTGAGTTTGGCATCAATGCCATGCTAAAACATGAAGCTGCTGCCAATCGGACGCTTTCCAGGTGGTTTTTGGTGGATCAAAATCTGTCTGCACATTTCCAAACATCCTATTAATTTTTAACATGATCTCCAACACAACCGGCTGGAATGCAGTCACAAACTATGACAGAGCCTCCGCTATGTTTTACAGATGGCCGTAGAACCAGAAACTTCCAATTTGGAATAACTCCATAACAGCTGTTGCAAATGAGTTTTAGTCCAGTTCTCGTGTCACCAGTCCTTATTTTCTCTCTCTGTTTCCATTAAGAATGGCTTCTTGACAGCCACCCATCATCCACCGAGACCATTTCTGATGAGTCTTCAGTGAACAGCAGATGTAATTTTTTTAAGGTTGCCACCTGTCCAGTTTTCTCAAATTTTATTAAGGCCTGTCAAACTGTGTTATGTTCGGCATTTTTCAAAGATTCAGCTGAAGAAATAGGAACAATGTGTTTTTGCAACAGGTTGCTAGTAAAGTGCAGAAATATACAATTTAAACCCGTACTTTGCAAATTAAATTATACTTTAGTAATCATACGTCAGTGTTCCCTAAATAAGGAAATAATAATTAAAAAAGCAACAACAATTTTATGAAACTGGTCAGATACAAGATCTGGCCTTAAAAACATATAACTGGCCAATGTCCAATGAAAAAAAAAAGAAGAAAAACGTTCAGAAAGCCTGGAGAGCGGCTTCCTTTGAAGCAACGTCGGGAAAAGGGGATGGCTCGCGACTTTTGCACAGTGTTTTCCTCAACATGAATCCTCAAGCAATCCAAAGAAGCTGCTTGTGAGGCCAAGTCTAACTGAAGCGACAGACTCGCCGCTAACTTGAACCAGCGACCTGTTCAGTCTCAGGTGAAAGCCATGACACTCAATTAGCTGCTTCGAGTGGGGGCGCGTGCCGTTGTGCTCTGCTCCGTCAGCAGGTGGCGCTTGAACACACGGCGCAACCACTCCGTTTTTTTTGTTTTTATTTTTTTTTCTTCAAACAAATGATTCAATTATCATTGCAGCACGCTCCTCTGCTCTCCCTTCGCCTCCTCCTCCCTAATGCGACACGCCCTGGGCCGGTAAAACATGTCATCGTTTTTATTTTGGGAACGGCACATGGCTCCTCGAGCTCGTACCATCAGCGCTACAACTACGCGCGTCGTCACAAGTGGTGTTCACGCGTGCCATCCTCTCATCTGACTCAACACACGAGAGACACAGACACGGCGGGAGTAGCAGTGGAGCCTTTCTCTTTCATGTTTGGTGACTGGAGTGAGCCGTGACCTGTCTTGTTATTATTATTTTTTTTCAATTTATTTAATTTTTCAAAAAGGTGGGAAAAGACTCTTAAAGCCTACTGCATTCAGTTTGGTAAGTGGCTACAGCGACGTGAACAGTTTAGCCTTGTAGTTAATTAATTTCATTGCAGCTTAACTTTGACTCTCAATTCTCCTATTTTTGGAGGGGAGTGGGCATTTTTCTCTTCTGCTGCTGTGTTTGATTCATAAAACTTGAGTCATTATAAGTTTACATTTGTCATTGTGTATCTGTTGTGTGGAATATTAGAAAATATGAGGTAAAGCCCCACACATAAACAGTCGGGTTTATATGCAAAAGCACGTTAAAGTTAAAAGTGTGCGAGCTGTTGTAAGTAACGATGCATGATCCGAGTGGAAAGTGGAAATAACACAATAGATCAGCCTAAACTCAGAGTGTTCATGTTTCCAGCACCTACTGTAGACTTTCCATCCCTCCTGAGTTCAGAAAAGTAGATTTTTTTTTCCTTTTTTCTTTTTCTTTTTCGCACATTAAGCAGTCGGGCTGATTTGTGGAGAGGCTGAACCAGGTGCAACCTAAGGAAGCTCTAAGTCAGTATTTATGTCACATTAGCCGGCTGCTGATGCTATTATCTTCCCTCTCACTTCACTTAAAGTGGTTTTTAAAATGACCTGGCTGTGTGAGCGGATGAGAGGTTGAAACTGCTGAGGAGTGCAATCCAGAACAGTCACAGTGAAACAATCAGGTTTTCAAATCTCCATTGCCTGATGTCTGTATACTTTAACCTTTCTGATTGTGTCTGCTTGCCTTTCATGTGCTTGCTCTTTATACTTTTCCTCTCACTGTTTGTTTCCCGATGGTTTTGCTCTATTTGAGAGAACTCTCTGACAGGATAAAGCGATCCAGAAACGGTCCACTGTAATTTTGAAGCATAGCAGCAGCTTTTTAAGAAAACACAGAAAGGGCCAGGTCATTACTTCGAACTCAGAAAGATATGTTGTTTGTTTTTACGATCGCACTGAGGTTTTAACTGAGCCAAATTAACTTTTTTTGCCTACTTTCTCAGTTTAAATCCTCCTGCCTTGCTGTAACTTTGATTTTTGTTCAGCTCAGATAAACATGCATACAGGAAGTCGTTTTTATCTGTTTGGTCTGAAAGATAAGTGTGGGGTTTTTTTTGTTACAGAAGTTTGTTTTTCAGTTTTAACCGAGCCTGAGCCAGAGTGGTGGTTTAGACTGTTATTTATTTCACTTTACACCAAGATTTCTGTGCCACAGGATGTTGAGCTTTCTCAAAGGTTCTCAGTTGCCTCTGTGTCTTTGGCATGCAAAGAGCAGTTGTTGGTGTGCATCCTTATGCGAGGAGCCAGAAGGTAAAAGCAAAGGATGTGGTGAACCCGTTTGATTGCTGAAAATCTGCAAGTGAAAAAGTGTAAAAATGCAAAAAGCAGTAACGAAGACGGATAAGTACAACCAGTGCCCCATGCATTTGTTTCAGTTCTGTCAACTATATCAGTGCTGCCACAAAGTAATGAATGCACTCCAGTAAGTGGTGGATGTTATTAGTTGCTACATTGCATTAAGCAACAATTTTAAGACTATAATAATCCGAGATTAAATCCACTAGCAGCATCCACCCTTGAAAATTTTCCTTTTGAAAAGGGAGTAAGGCATTTTTCAGGTGTGTTTCAGTCCACAACTATTTTAATGACACACAATATCCATATGCAACAATGCAGAAAATCATCAACCAACACCCCATTTGACATCACATGTTATTGTTTGATATCCTCTTCATCTCCTTAGTGATTGCTGCTATATCTTTGACCAGATGGGTGTGATGTGGAGAATGTGCTGAATGTTGCTACTTTCAGCTCATTGGAGGGAGAGGCTTGCCTTGGCATTCTTTTCCTTTTTATTCAGTGGGTGTGTGTGTGTCCAGGTAGGTGCCAACCTGTCAGTGTACTTTGTGACACACAGGTTGGAGTCAGCAGCAGACTGCATCGCTGACATGAGACTGCGGAAAGTTCACATTGGTGCACGGCGACCTGTGAGAGTCTTGACAAGTGTGTGATTCATACCAGGAATATTTCCCTGAAGCCACAGTAGTTCTTTTAAGAGAGAGCGTTCCCTCACATGAAAGAGCTTTCAGTTAAATGTGTGTGTCTGCTATGTTCATCAGCCATTGTTCATTTCGGTCCAGTGGATTTTGGCACGGCTTTCACAGAAGAAAAACTGTCTCACTTAAGCACTCTAGTGATAAAAGAAAATGATAGAGCCAGACATTTTACTGTACAGGGCTTTTCACTTGGATCACCTTTTACCACGTAGTTTACATGAATATTCGATTTCCAGTGCTGTACATGTGGTAACATCTTGTTTTTCCCAAATATTTTCATTCCTTGAAAGAAATGACGTGTTAATTCTTAGCTTTGTTATGCAAAATCATGGTAATGTTTTCCTGTTTTGCGTTCACAGTTTGCTCCGTCTGCTTTTATTTAATTTGTATGAATGCATCTGTAAATGTGACTACTGGTTCCCATGCCAGTGTCAAAATGGTGATCAAAGTTAATGACTCGCCCTTGATGAGTCATGTTAATACCACACTAAGTTACACGGTTTCAGGCCTGTGTCAGCAGGTTTCATTCAACCTAACTGCCCATATCTACCCGTTGCTTCCTAAACAAGCTGCATATCAGTTGGTGTTATGGTCTTTACACTGAAACTAGCATGTGTCTAATTTATCGTCAGGCAATGATAAAGACAGCTACAATCCCGCAAGACTTTGCTCTCAGTTAGCTCAGTGTGGCAAACATAACCTATGTGTAATAGATTGATTTCATGATGTATGCCATACAGTGACTAATATTTTGTTTTTATAATTTAAAAAGCAGCATCACCCCATATTAGTAATATCAAAAATATTTTATACAAATGATACATTTTAAAACTACTTTACATTAAACCCTGAAGGTGTTCTGACATTATGAAGGGCCTATTCTGCCCCTTTGTACCGCTTGTAACTGTTTCTGCCTGTAGAGATGAACCTTATAGAGATGGCATGTACCCATAAGCTATTAACATATAAATTCTCACATCAGTTTCCTGAAGTGCTACCTGATGATAGCCAGTTTTGTTTTAAACAACAATGTAGATCCTCAAGCTGTCTGGTTAATTGCTGGATAGTGCAGCAATGTTTAGTAGCAGTTGTTGGACAAACCTTAGTGTATTTCTTGGGGAAAAGTATGACTTGGTCTTTCAAACACTTTTAAATTCTTTTTCTTTTCTTGTAATAAACTTAATCAAACTAAAGTTAATGAACAAATCATTTAAGTGCTGGGAAAAAAAAGTAGCAGAAACGATGACGGCTGCATTCAGGAATGTGAAGCAGAAAGAAATATGTGACCACACCATGTGGGTTGTTAATTTGATGGAAGGGGAAAAGGAATGTGAAGGATTCAGTCGGATATGGACATTACTTTGTGTTGCTACCTGTTTGAAGTGACAGAATGTGATTAAACAAATTTTGGGTTGTAGTTTATGTTGATGACTGTGCTTGTTATCCACGAGTGGGACAGAATCCCACCAGTACCAGACATGACAAATTCAATTGGTCAAACACCTGTTGAATAAGAAAAATCCGTAATGAACTTGTAATGCTGTAACATTTTCGACTGCTCCGAATACGCCCTGTCCACTCGATGATGCCATTTCACACAGCCATATGGGACCTATAATGCTAATAGGAATATTGCTAAAATGGGCCAGTAATTTCATGAAACTAATTAGCTCTTAGAATGAAAATTAGTTGTATTCTTGCAGACTTTAAAGTGCCGACACATGAGGTCCTCCCCTCTTTCAGCACTCTTTACATTAAGTTTACATTAGGGGAAAAAATCTCATTATGTCCTCTACAATAATCAGATAATTGTTAGTTATCGGGATCATAATTCCATAATAATATATTATCTCTGCCTCCAGTATCACATGCCACAGGTTTCTATAGAAATCTGTATCTGTATATATATATGTATATATCTCTCTCTCTGTCTCTATATCTAGAGAGAGAGAGAGACAGACAGATATATATAGATAATTTTAAAACACAATTTTTACCAACATGCCTATGATATTTCATACAGTGTTGTTGTACTGGAATACAATAATGCTTGCTGGGCGTGTGCTGTGCAGTTTCAGTTTGTTCAGAATATTATGTAGCCTCTAGTAATCTGTCAAACTTGATGTCTCGCTGCTTGTTGTAGCGACAGGCCGTACACAGTTAAGTTTTAAACCCATCTTTTGTGTTAATTGGAGGTGGGAGGGATCACTACAGGTACCAGTTTCTATTCTCATGCACCCTTCCAGCTCTGTGTGGCTGGTGCTGGACTGCAAGCTATAGAAATAGCTTCATAACTAGAATTCTTCTCATTGTGTTGGGCGTATTGAATTGTGCTGCCAAAACTGGCCTGGCAGCAATAGCGGGGAGATGTCACCAGAAGAGAACTTACCTTTATGTGTGCTGGCACCTTCCCAGCAGTAATTTCATGGACTAGAGATATTTCATTAAACTGTGTTCAGCAACACGGCCTCATCGGTGACCAATTAAACGCAGCACATGATGAGCATGCCACTTATCTTCACCACCACAATGTGTTGTCGTCCATCTCCGCTGCCCCCAGACTTTCACCATACTTTCCCTTTCCACCACAAGCATTTTTATGATACAAACAGTGAATGTTTATGCAGAGAATTAGCAGGTTCCTCGGACATAATGGCCTCTCTATAGGAGTAGCTGTAGAGGCTTATGGAACTAATTGACACCCCCCGGAGGCTGGGAAAGTTTTGGACAGCAGCTCTCTGTCATTATCACTACTGCACTTATTTCTGGCCACAGAAATTAAGAGACACTAATGATGGTGAGCCCAATAACCCCGCTAATTGGCCCAGACTGTTAATGAGTAACTGGGTCTGCATTGCTTGTTCCAAACTGTTGTGGAATGTGCGGATCATGAAGTGGGCCAGTGTTTGGAGGGATTCAGGGGAGTAGCATGGCCACTGTCCTAGATCCACTTTACTCGGGTCTGCGATTTCTCCTTGTCCTGCCTGTTCCTCATACTTGAACTGTGATGTGTAAATTATGCAATTATGTAATCGCTAGCAGCATTTCTTTACTTCCTTTTCATTTGGACCTTGTGTAACATTGCATAAGGTGACAACTGATGTAGTTGGAAAATGTACGTCACAGTGTGTACAGTGTGTAAAGTACTATAGTTAGCTCATATCTGTCTTTTTTTAGACCTTATCAGAAGATTTGCTGATACAGTCATAATGTGCAGCAGAAACTGTGCAGATCAGCAGATTTCAAACTATGTCTCTATTTATGTGACTTTATTTTTCACTGAAAAGAATTACTGTGGTTAAAGAGTTGTTATAAAAACAACCATAATGTTATTATAGAAAAATGACAGTCAACAATAAAGTGTAATGTCTGTGTTTATTTCCAGAAGCTTCTTTTTTAAGACTGAGCCTTGTGTTATGAGTTGAGCAGCAGAAAATAGAAAAGAGATGCTCCTTGGTGTTTATTTTTTCTGCTCCATAGCAGTGGTCTATACTTAAAATGGCTTATGTCATGAGCTGCGTGTAGAACTGTATATTACTTGTTGCGCTAATGTCTTCATCACTTTTTCTCTGTGAGATGAGTTTCAGTGAGAGACTGCAGCTGTGTGTGTGTTTGAACTGTGCAGGTGTTGATGCGTTTATGACTGTAAGGGCTTATCGTTTCATCACATTATCACACTGCAGAGCTCTTTGTCTCCAGATGAAGTCATACTACAGACAGGCTTCAGTCCATTAGCAGAGCCTGAGAAAACTTGCAGGTGAATCACGTGTTAGCAAAAACATCAGCACAAGTATTGTAATGCTTTATAAGGTATTCTTGGTTTATGCTTATGAATATTTCAGGAGATAGGTTATTTTCCCTATGTGTAACTGATGATTAGTTAGTGCTAGGTTTTAATTACACTAGTGGAATCTACCCCAGTGTTTATTAAGATGCATATTCACATAGATAAACGCTTGGCTTTAACTGTAATAACTAATAGTTTGCTGTCATCATCTTGTCTCTTTGTGTCACAGTGCACAGAGATACAATGAGGAGAATTCCGATGTTTAATAATTTGTTTATGTGAAAAGGAAAGCAGTAAAAGTTCAGATGTTCTTAGTTTCAGCAGACAGTATTAACTCATGCTAATGGGTTTCTTTGTTTAAATCATATATATTAAAACAAAAACACAATTTCTACTGTATTAGAATCTGATTAGTTATACAAGATTATTTATATACAGTGTTCTCGTACAGGTCTTAAAGGGCAACCATGCTAAATATGAAATCATACTGTACTATATAAAGTAGTCAGTAATAGTTAACAGTGGAATCTTAGCACATTGCACTATATACTGTGCTTGTATGACTTTTTTTTTGCTTGTCTGTATTCTTAGTCTTCAAAGAGCACTTGGACTTAGTGAAACACTTTAGAAATGTTGGTCATGTGATTGTGGTTTCAGATTCTTCCCATTCTTATTTGATGTGGTTGGATAATCTATGTCAGAGTGAAAGACGTTCTGCTGGAGATAAAGGCCATCTTGTGCAAATGATCGCTGTTCCTCTTTTGTTGATTGTATTTTGAACCTGTCTGTCTCAGGCATGTGACTTTTTGAGATCATTAAGGCATGCACACGCTTAGGTCTGACATTTCTTATACCTGATGTTGTTGTTTTTTTGTCCCCCCCCCAGAGTTTTGACAAGACTGAAAAGGGAAGATCCGATCTCGCAATGGCACTAACAGTGAACCTGATTGGCCCTTCGCCGTGGGGCTTCAGAATACATGGAGGACGAGATTTCAAGAAGGCCATAACTGTATCAAAGGTATTCGTTGACAGCAGTCCTGGTGCTGAACCCTGTCACACCTTATACAGCCATACCCATGTTTTTGTCAAAACACAGACTGGAATGCCATGTCATGCAGTCAACTTCCTACTTGCTATGCCTCTTTTCTTGTCTTTGTTTATGTTCACTGCAATGGCGTACCTATTTCCTTGACAACTAAATCCATTATAATAGAATGGAAGTAGATTGCATTAGAAGGAAACCACTGATTACAGTAGAAATGGAAGCTGAGGTGAGAGGTTCCTGAGTTACAGCGAAGTGTAAATGTGTGAGAATATAGATTACAGTGTGAATCTGTGCATTTTAGCATGCGTGTTTTATCCCAGTTGGATGAAGCAGAAGAAGTGGAAACATTACTACTGTAAGCAGACATTCTGCAGTAAACACATCCAGGAAACTTGCTCAGACTAACTACATGCCAGAGACACCCTGTCCACCCGCACATCCTGGTGCTATATCACCATCTCAGTGTGCTCTTTTTTTTTTTTTTTTTTTTTTTTTTGCCCA
>VUQR01027461.1:0-15683 GCA_015108515.1 Hemichromis elongatus | reverse complement strand
GTAGAAAGTCTGTTTTTTTTTTTTTTTTTTTTTTTCATCCAACCATAATGAACTCCAGATGTCTAATGAGCTTGATATGCTGATTCGGTCGGAGCCTTGTGGGGAATTTTATAGGGATAAAAAAAAAAAGTGTTACTTATAGCACCCTTTGTGTATAAAATGCTATGCAGACATATTATTGACCCATTCAGTTTTGATAGCAGCATCAGTGAGTGTCTCTCTCAGGCCACCTACACTGGAGCTTTTACTTCATTTTTTAGCTTCGTGAATCAATTGTTTATTAAACTAAAACTGCAGCACCCAATAAGTGTTTCATTATCTGTTTCCAATGTTTCATGGCAGTGCCACTGAATCAGAATAAAAACTGGGAAATTAAGTGTGGCCATGTTAAATGAATAGAGAGTAGAAGAGCTATTAGGACCACATCTATTCCTTTGTTCCATGTCACTGTTCTACATAAGCCTGTTCCACAAATGTCTGTGTAGAAAACCTTTATAGGAGACTGAAAAAAATGAGCTTGACTTGTAAAGAATTGCATGCTGCAGCACAGACTGGGCTCCTGTAAGACTTTTGCATCAGTATTTTGGAAAAACAAAACATGAAGTTAGCATGCATTTAGATTAAAAAGAAAATTACTTTTAAGTCTTAATCATCTTAAATTATATGCATAGGTGTAATCTCAGCACATTGCTTTAGTCGTGCCATTTTTGGAACCAGGACTGTAATCGGAGATGTTAGCCCTTTCATAAAGCAGGGGCAGTCGGACATGAGCCAATAAAAAAGGTAAAGAATGTTAATTACATGATTTTTTTTTTTTAATCCAAAAAGATGTCCTGTGTTTAACCATGTATTGTGTTTTATTTGTAACAGAATGTGTACACAGTAATGCACCATTGCTCAGACATAATTACAAGGCAGGGATCTATCAGTAACAGTGGATAACGAGTAGGTTACGCTTTGCCTCAGGCCTTTGCTCAGGACCTACACCAGTGCCCACTGCTGGATAGGAAAAATCCTACACGGCTCTGATTATTACCAATCCCAGATTGTCTGGTGTCCCCCGCCTCATTGTAGTGCAGCACTCATGTCTGAGGTGGAGACAGTGAATGAGCAGTTACAGCACTTTCTTACAGCAGCAACTGTCTTCCCAAAATATGAGCTCCTCTAGGCATCACTCCTATGTGCTGCTGGCCAGTGCCCTGTAATTGAAGCTGCAGGGTGGTAATGATGATGCACAGTGGCTTGGTTGGAGCCAGACTGAAGACTCCTCTGCTGGCACTGTCCCCAGTGTTTCCCATGGGTCTTTATCTGAAACAGCTGCCCTCACTTTATTTTGGCATTTTATGCTTGTTGTGTCTAAAATGGACAAATTCTTTTTTTGTGTGTGTTTAGAATGTTTTTTTTTTCATTTGTAACAGTTTTCATAATGCATGAAGGTTTTATCTGTAATATTGGTAAATTAATACACAGTTTTATTTTACAAAGATACATTGATCAGCCACAACAGTAAAATTGCCTGTAATCTAGTGGGTAGATTACTGTTACTGTTATGTGCCAAAATAATAACTGTTTTATATATTTATATATGTATATATAATATATATATATATATATATATATATATATATATATATATATATAATATGCAGTGTCACCAGTCATTTTTGGATTCTGCATTCTGAATCTTCAATTAGTGTTTTGGCTGCTGCTGTGTTTTTCTGTTTTTTGTTTTCTTTTTTGAAGCCAGAATTTGCCAACACACAGGCCAAGCTTAGGCCAAGATACCAGTTGCCAACCATCTTGCCAGAGAAAAATATTTCTTTCCGATCTGGTCGGTTGCTGTAAGTTATTGGTTGTTGCTGTGAAATGGATTGGTAAAGGCCTATGGATGAGTCGGTGGCTAGAGAGAATTGTGTATTCTTCGACCGGTTGGCAACTCATTGTGGGAGGTTGCTTGCAAATGTTACAAACACTCGCGAATTACTTGCAGATCAGTAAAACTGATCAGTAAAAGTTGCGACTTTTGAAGTGTGTTTGTTGGGAAGGGGGAAGAACGGTGTCCATTTCTGATTTGCGCCACACTTCTTGTAGTTTCACTACAGCAAACAACTACAGGCAGCCACAATATCGATGTCACCTGGTGACAGCCTGCAAACTCCAGCAACTGCTTGCCCAACCGCCTGGGGAACAGACATCTACGTAGTGACGTGTGGGGTCATCAACCAGTATCTAAGCCGAGCTCTTGACTATTGTTACGATGTTAGTTTAAATTTTGGATGGGTACAGTCCACAGATATAAATCTATGCTGATTTATATCTATATGCTAACTAACAGACTAATAAAAGTTTTCCACCGCACCAAGAAGAGTCTGGAAAAAACATAATCATAGGATGCCAGCAGCAGATCTATTGGGTCTTATGGGTTGCCAGTTGGGCCCTTCATAGGGTGGGCTGGCTCAGGTGCACCTATCAGAAGGGGCTCTGACTAATAGATAAATCTTCACCTGACCAAGGATGTTGAACTCTTTTGTGTTGTGCGTGTTCTGGTGGAGGCCGCTTGTGTTACTTATTAGCGTGTGGTTATGCTTTATGTAAAAGAACATTAAGGTGAATGCTGCTTGCCAAGGTAACATCCATATGAATGCCAAGACTAAAGAATATAGTCTTGGCATATTTTAATACAAGGTACACTCTCTAATATGTGAGTTTCTGGGGCACCAGTGTTTGTATTTTTACATTGTTAAAATCAAGCTGAATCCCATAAATGTCGGGTCAGTTTTTGCTGACGCACAAGGGTCTTCTCTGTTTCTTTCCCCAAGCATGCTGGGATAGGCTCCAGCCCCTTCCCTGCCATGGAAGATGTGAGTGTATAAAATGGATGAATGATGAAAATAAACAGCAGGTTTCAGCACAACCTTAAGCTGCCATGTTTTCCACAGTAAGACAGATGTGGCCCTCCGTCTTACTGCTGCAAAGGGCCACATCATACATAAAGTTAGAGATTTTAAAATCAAGACACTTTAAATGCTAGAGTTTGTTTTGTGTTAATATTGGCTGTTTGGGCATTTATATTGTTATATTTAATATCAGAGAACTTCAAGCATAAAAAATGGTTAACACTGAAATGGAAAAAGCACATGCAAAAACTCAAATTTCTTAAACCTTGCATGTTACTTTGGCAAAAAAAGATTGTTTGTGTTGGACCCATGAGAAGTGGATATCCAATCTGTTCTCCAGGCATTTTTTAAAAGGTCAAATTGTGTCTCTGTGCATTTATATGCTCAAACACACCATAATAAGCTAAACAGTACACCTAAAGAGGATGTATAGTGCTCAATAGCTTGATATGTTATTTTAAATGCAGTACAGCATTCCACCAACTTGCCCTAATGATCTTGGGATTGTTGACTATGAACTCATGATTACAGTTCAGTGCAGCTTTAATCAGGGCTTCCTCTTCTTGCCAGCCACAGGAACCACAAAAAATTGGCTGATGATATTCTCCACTGGTCTCTTCCATCTGTGACCATTCTCTCATCCAAGGAAGAAAATAGGCTTTCCTCAGCTCACCCGTGTCTCTCCCCGAGTTTTCTAGTACATAAAACATGGGGGCATTGTTGGCACTGTCATGATGCAGTTCCCCAAATGCACTGTAGAGCTGAGATCACTGTGTGTAATGGTTCAAAGGCTTAAAATTGCAACAGTGATGATTTGGAACAAAGAATATGCAGGAAGCGTTGGTTTAAGGCTTTGCTAGTCATGCAGCAGTTACCGCTATGAAATTCTGGCACTGGATGCTGCAGAATGGATTGTAGTGATAGGAGAAGTGCTCTGGTTGTGCAGACAAAGTTTTTTTTGAACTTTCTAAGGTCAAGCTCAATCACAGCTGCATACTCCCTGTCACAGTGGAGCGCATGTGTTTTTTCTTTATCCCTTTTGTTTTTCTTTACTTCATTGCATTCCTCTAGAGTCTCAGAGCAGAGCTGTGATTTTTATCCCTTAATTCTTATGATGTTGGAATGCATGAAGATCCAGATTTAGTAGCTAGACACTTATGTAACATATATTTGGTTTGTGTTAGTATAGATTCATCAGCACATGGGCTTAGCTTCACTAGATCTTTAAGAATCTATGCATGCCCCTCCAGTATATTCCCTAGAGATTTGCTTAAAGAAAGGGAGGATGGATGTCTCTATTACTGCATAGTGATAGTATAAAATATATGATGTTCTGAGACTTTGCTTATTGTGGTGGTTTTATCCTGGGAGGAATCATGTTGAGCCATCCCAGTGATCATTTCTGGTAAAGGCTTCCTGGCATCCGCCACTAATCTACCCACTCACTAAGGAAAAAGAGCAGGAAAATTGGACTCAATTGAGAACAGAGACATTGTTCAAAGAGTTTCTGAATTGGAAGCGGGTGCTGGCATTGGGCACACAAATCTTCAACTCTATCCATGCTATTTGTTCAGTACAGCTCTTGCATCAGCTCCAGCTTGACTTGACTTTCAGATGTGTGCTGGTTCAAAAGGTTGGGTGGAGCCACTTTGCAATGAAGCCCATGTAACACTTGTGCCAGCTGGTGACATTTGAGGGAGGAAAAAAAAATCGGTGAACTTTATTGCAAAAGCTGTACTCTTGGGTTGTCTGTGGGCTTTGCGATTTCCAGCACAAGATTTCCTGCACTGCGCACAGACATGAAATAAAGTAATAGCTTTGTTTCACAAGTAAACTTTAATTTTAATCCAGTGAGTATGATTATTGCGGCGTATGTGATCAACAAGTATGACCCCACCCACACCCCCAATTAATATGAGCTTTGCCAAGTAGTCACGAGGACGTGTGTTCAGCTTAAGCTTAAAATACCACTTTGGAAAAGACAGCAGTGGCATAACTGAGAAGTTTCTTTTTGCCATTGGTTGGCTAGTCCATTGTCCTTGTTGAATGATATTAACCTGGAAATAGTCAGACCAAATGTAACACATGTACTGCAGTGCATACACTAAATCATAATTAAGCTTTTAGCTTTCAAGTTGGAGTTCAAAGATGGATAAATCAACCTTCAACTTATTGGTGAAACTGCGGGATCACCCGTAGGTACTTGGCGCCCTCTTCTGTCAAATGTCAAATATTTTTCACTTGAATAAGACTTCTCAATTTTCTTAATTGCAGTATTTGTACTATAACTGTTCATTTTGACTGACTTGTGTGATGTTGCTCTTTGGCTACAGTATGGTAAATAATCATCAGATATGTACAGCAAGTGGAACCTATTAAAGTACAAGTTGGCGGCTCTGAGTTTCTCTTTAAACCAATTTTCCAGTTAGTACCAAACACCTGTTGCTACACCATCAGCTGTGGGAGTGGAGCACACCTATGATTGTACATGGTTATCAAGATAAAACAATGCTAATTTAGCTTGCTGTGATTGAAATGCACAATTCTCTGAACTGAGCAAAACAGAGAGTTTCTCCTACATTTAAATGGCCTCATTTCATTCATTTTTTCTCTCTCCTCCTCCACAGGACTTCTCCCCTTCAGACTACAGAAATAACTCTGTGTCCAACAGAACTCCACCAGGACGCTTCTCACCCCAAAGTCCCATCGAGCGTGACGTACCAGTGTCGCCTCATCGCAGGTAAATGTTACACTTTTACTCCAACATATTATGGTGGCTGTGTTCAACCATGGTTGGCCTTTTGTGGTCATAGTTGGGGGTTAACTTGCCAGCTTTGTGGGAACATGAAAATTATGTTAGTCATGTGTTATGACCTTCACAGTTCCAAACTTAAATGCAGTTGGGAATCTCCTGGTTTTGTGTAAACAACAGTCTTTCCACCACAACCAAGAAGTTTTGGAGGAACATGGAGGCAAAACATTGGTTGAGCCATCATCAACGGTTGGTTGACGATGGCTTTTCCTTTGATTTGATTCTCGGGTATTTCTTTTACATAATAGTCT
This sequence comes from Hemichromis elongatus, assembly GCA_015108515.1. Lineage (NCBI taxonomy): Eukaryota > Metazoa > Chordata > Actinopteri > Cichliformes > Cichlidae > Hemichromis > Hemichromis elongatus. The sequence continues at coordinate 9,723 of VUQR01027461.1, read as the reverse complement.
TGATATCCAACTAATCTAGGTCCCCTTAGAGGACAATGTACAACAGAACCTAAAACTTTAACATGTATAACAGTCCTGTCCAACTGGAGTATACACCTGGCCCCTAATTTAAAACTGTAAAGCCCTAAACATGATGTGAATGTAGGTAATCACAGACAATGCACACATGTTTAAAAAAAATTGGAAAACTACTAAAACGGGTGGCAATGATCAAACTTCGTTATTATTAGATTTTTCTATAGAGATTTATATTTACATTTGCGATCCTTCTCAAATTTTGTACTTTATCAAAGAAATAGTTATATAAGGCTATTGGCATAACACTGTGTTAGTAGTAAGGTGCTTATTATTACTTCCATGGAAGTGAAAATATTTTTATCTGGTTACATCAGTCATCCCATTTAGAAACATTCTTTCAGTTTCTCAGTTGTTTCCTCGTTTTAAAATCTCTTTTAAAATGCAGTTGAACTGATAAATCTGCCAAACCAGTTCCTTCATTTATAGTAAAGCAGTCAGCTTGTAAATCTACTGATATTGTCCAAGTGGTTCTTGGTGCTTATTGCTTTTTGTAGGAACATTTGGAGTCAGATGAACCTTTGGGAAACACCTCATCACGTCCCTCAGCAACACTTTAGGTTCTTGTTTCCTGCCTCACCCTCTCTGATTAGGTGATGTAGCTGTAATTTGACTCCATTCCCAGCGTGCAGGTGCTGCCCTCCTAAGCATTGTTTGGATTATTTGTTGTCCCAGAAGAAATTGGTGTTTTCACTTTAGTTGCTCACACAATCCTTTCTGTCAGCACTCTCCGTTGGAGAACCCGGTGGCTGTTTTTTCTTTCCCCTCGTCAGTGCACGATAGTTGACTTTGGACTTTAGACCCAAGTCCAGCTGGGCTAACCATAGCTAGTGATGTGTCAGCAGCTGTAGTCATACCCTTCCCAAGAAAGATTGATTTTTACTTCTCCCCCTAATTGGCCCCCAGTCTAGAGCTCACACAGAAAGTCTCTCCCTGTTCTTTCCAGCCAATCAAAGAATCTGTAACACCCATTTTCCCACCCCTTCATGATGCATGGCCAATGAGTTTCAGCTAAAGGCACACCTTTCAGTCAGTCTTGCGTTTTCTGTGCCGTCTGGTTTAGATAGAGGTGTGTGCTCTTCATCTGCTTGTGTGTCAATATTGTTTGTTCTTTTGTATGTTGGCATGTTTGCTGACTTGCTCTAGCGCTGTTAAAAGGATAAGGACTTTAGCTGGAGTTGTTCTTCCCTACTTTTTTTTTTTCACTCTCTCTCTCTTTTTCTCTTTTTGAGGTGAGTCTCGTCATCTTACGTTTTGCTGTTTTTAATTTCTTCTCTCCATATGCTTTGACTTTGGTTTGGATGTTGTACTTCAAGGAAACCAGTTCAGAAATATGGCTGGAATTTAGCTTTGTGATCTCAGATGTTTCGACTACATGCAGCTATGCCTTGGGTCTTATTGTTGCTCGCGTGAGCCAAGTATGGATACAGAAACCAGCAGCACATTTGTCTTGGCCACTGATATATACATGTGAGAACATTGGAAAGCACAATTCCCAAGAGTTTTGTGGAATTAGATTTAAGTGTGATAGCCGTTTTAATGTGCTTCTACTAATAATCTGTGTGCTTGACTGCTTGTTCTCTTCTCTGACCATAAGTCCTGTTATTTGTATTCATTTACCTCGACTTTCCATTTGTTTTGAGATAGCATGTCATGAGGGATGGTGAGGGGGAAAGGAAAAGGGGAAATGGCATGCTTAGGGTGGAGCTGAGCATGTGGAAAACTTGGAGTGGTCTGAGAGGTCTGTTTTCAATTTGAACCATGTTCACTGATGCAGAAGAAAGGGTCTGAGCATTTGTTTCATTCACATACTTGTTGCTGTGTCTGTTTACCCTTGTTTGTTGCAGCCATGTTTGATAAATGGGAAACAGGCTTTGCATACGCAGAAATATAGCTTATGAAAACTCTTTGGACATGTTCATTTAAACACGTTACTCAGTTCTGCAGCTGGACACTGGACCTGTACTTAGGATCCAAGAAACCAGGACTTTTTCCTTTTTCAACTACCATGTCTGTCTCTTTGTGACGCTGGATTTGGGTTGAGTTGTCTAGTCTAATAATTTGAATTTTCAGTCATGCAAACTGGTTTGTTTTTTTAAAAGCAACACAGTCACAGATTCTTAAATCTGCTTTAAACTCATATTATTTGAATGCATCGATCGAGGCTACATGTAGTTAAATGGAGAAATGGTTCAAATCTGCCAAAACCCCCAAAAAAACACTTACTGTATTTGTGTTGTACAAAAAAGTTTAATTTAAAAAAAAAGGCCTTATAGGGTTCACATCTGTATGTTAAATCACAACAGTGCTGAATGAAGTTGAGGGCTTTATGTTCACACCACAGGTGTCAGTTAAAGCGTAAATATCTTGGCAGTTAGTTGTAGGTGATAACAGGTGGGACAGTCAGGTTGGGTTATTCTAGCTGACAAAATGGCTTCTATTCGAAGTAATTATATCACACCTAGTGTGTACCTGGCCGACTGGTTCCTAATGACTGAAAACACTCCCTCCAGACAAACACAGATACAGGAACAAAATTTTGTGTCTTACCAGTGGTTCTGTCAATATATATTTCAGTGCAGGATGATGCATTTATCTGTTATATAATAATCATTTTAGCTCACAGTGTCTAATCCCCTTAGATGAAAGCTTCTGCTTCCCTCTTGCCCCTAACCTGAAGCTGAAATTGCACAAATGCAAAGTTTTTATGTCTGTGTACCAGCGACAATGGTGTCTAGAGGCATCATGTGTTTGAGTTGTCAGTCTGCATGTACGTGCAGCCCGTTCTCTGAACGTGATATGTCACGGTCACCTCGAGGGATTTTATAAAAATTTGGCACAGATTGGAAGTTGACCTCAGTGAATTCTTGAGTTGTGGTGAAAAACGTGTTTCGACAAGCCGCACTGGCCCTAACTTCACAAGTTTCTGATGGCATAAAATGATGTGATGACATTTCATTTTGAAATGGCCGCATTTTCACATATAGAGACACACAACTGCAAGATCTCGTGTTTCTTGGCTGTTGGAGAAGCTTTTGGATCAACTTTGTGCTTGGTGCTGTTGCTTTTGTGCCATAGATTGTGTAATGCAAAAGCCTCTCCTATTACTACTTTGTTAACTCGTTTTAACCAAGCAGACGTTTTCTGAAATAAAGCCGCTTTTTGTTAAGCTCTTTTTTTTTTTCTCCGTTCTTTAAGGATTCCAGACTTGAGATGTGGCTTTCTCTGTTAGTCTTTTCCCCTCCTTGTTTCTGCTTTGTAGCTGTTTGTTGAGTTAAAACGCCAAAGTATGGTTTTACTGGTGGAGCAGGTTGAGCATTCATTTGATACTGTTTGAATTCTTACTGTACAGAGTTGTTATTAATGTAGAAATGTGAAATAAACAAACCATTTTATGTTGAAATCCTACCGGATCGTACTTATATGGCTTTTCTTGGATTCAACTAGTAATTTACCAAGAACTATCCTGGAATAACAGTAATGCCCGGATCAATAAATTCAACAGTTCCCACTGTAATGTAATATTTTAAGGGGGAGACCTCACATCTGGGTTGGTGTGGGTGTTGCTTCTGCTACACTAGAAGTGCCTGCTGATATAAAATGATTATTAAAACAAATATGTCACAAAACATCGTGATTTGAATTAGTTGCTTTACCATTTTAGATTTGATAAAAGAACCTTATTCTGAGTACAAGCTAAATATGTTAAAACCTAGATGGGCTTCTTAGTTGGCTCTTTACAGACACACTTCTGGTAAATCTGCAAATGCATGAGATGATTTGCAAATATGTGCGGAGAGAGTTACCCTCAACTCACTCAGCTTTAATTTGCCCTGAGCTTATTCTCACAGGCTCGTGTTGTCAGGCTGCGTCCTGCTCTGCCTGCACTCTGTCAGAGTGTAATACAGCCAGCATTGATTATGAGCAGCACTCAGTTTCAGTTACTATAAAAACATACCTTCATGTTTACATAGAGCAACCAACTTATATCTGATAAAGTTTGCCTTCTGCCTGCAAAACTGCATCCAAAACACACAACACACATTTATGCAAAGTGCAACACACCAAAGTGCAGCAAAAATCAAATGTACAACAGAGAGCCAGAGAGGCCTGCTTTGAGTATTGGTGACTTGATTTTATGTCTATCTATTCAGTCATAATACATAAAGTTTTAAACCTTTATTATCACCGTATCATATACATTTATCTATTTTTTTTAATCATATATACATGAATAGATCTCATTATATATTGATTATTATTGATTTGTTCTACAGCAGTCCCAGTTCTGACTTGGCCATGCAGAGGTTCGACACAGACTCAGAGGTGTACAAGATGATCCAGGAGAATAGGGAATCCCGCAATCCACCTCGTCAATCCAACACCTTTAGAATGCTGCAAGAGGTCCTGGAGGCTGATGAAAAAGGTGAGAAGCCCATGCATCCAAAAAGCATCCATTACACACAAAAGTGCACATTGTTTCATAAATATAGAGCGTGTGTATGTTAGAACACACAAGAAGGTGACAACCCCAACCGGTCGCAGCAGATGGCCGCCCCTCCCTGAGCCTGGTTCTGCGGGAGGTTTCTTCCTGTTAAAAGGGAGTTTTTCCTTCCCACTGTTGCCAAAGTGCTTGCTCATAGGGGGTCATATGATCATATGATGTCATATGATTGTTGGGTTTTCTTTTACAATATAAAGCACCTTGAGGCAACTGTTGTTGTGATCTGGCGCTATATGAATAAAATTGAATTGAATCAATAGTTATTGGTTGAACACAAAAGGTCTACGTGACTGCAGAGATTTTATGCATGTGGACTGGCTGCTTCGAGACTTATTTTCTACATCTGTAGTTTATAATTTACCACCTCTCCTTTTTCTGTTTGCTGCTCACATCTCCATCTTGAAACCATCCTTGACAAATGTGCATCACGCAGAACCATATGCACCTCCATATGTTTGTCATGGGGAGTGCAACTCTGCAGTGTGTGGGTCATAAAAATGTTATCATGGAATACATCTGTCCTATTCCCCTTTGACTTTGATCTTTGGCAGTGAAAATACATTCAGATAGTGATAACATTTTTTCGTGACGTGATAATGGCCGGTATTTGGAAGCTCGTTTCATATAGCGTGTCCCATAGGCGGTAACCTTGTGATGACAGTTACTGGAAACATAAACAAGCTGCACTGACAGAGGACAGTGAAGACAAACAGAGTGCTGATGTGTTGAGGAGTAAGACGCAGCGTGTCAAAACCTCTTCATGAGCAGCTGTTTGTGTGTGTTTTTCTCCAGAGGCAGCTCTGAGGTTTCCAGGAAATCTTTCACCAAATCCCCCCAAAGCAACCACATCAGCAGGAGGAACCAGCAAATACCACACCTGCGAGAGGTGTGGTACCAAAATTGTGTAAGTCTGTGGTCGCCTGCAGTTAGATGCTTAATTAGATAACACAACCATCGATATAACAATATATTTGTGTTTCAGACTCAGACCAGAGAGTTTCATGCTGGTTTGTTTTTACTTATAAATCTGCAAACAATGCCACACAACTACATGTGTTTACACAAGGATTCAGATCCTTTGATATGACGTTCACACTTGAGCTGTGGTACATGAGTCTTCTAGGCCTACCAGTGCCAACCAGACTGGGCTATTATGGACAAATGGCCTTTGCCTTGGTGGCTAGAGTCAGACTTCCACTCTCCTCTTATCTGCGCCACTCAGCGCTTTATGGAAGAGTGACCACAGAGAACAGGTTCCTCAATACAAGACTTGTAGTTCATGCTCTGAAGGCCACAAGCCTCTAAACATGACCACAATAAACTGGTGAAACTGAAATATGTGAATAATGTTACTGGTTTACCTTTTGGTGCACAACACTAGAAGAACACCTAAGTAGCTTTGGGGATGCCCCCCAACTGAAATATGTGCTAGGAACCAAGCACTGAGTGAGGTGTCTGACTGACTTTTATCATTTTCTCTGCTATAATTGTCTGCTGTATAAAGATTTGTGGGGAAAAAATGAATGGACTAAATTTCAAATGGAGTCTGAAACATAAATTGTCAACAGTTTGAGACGGTCTATCAACTGTTACACTGAAACTGTTACTTTAAGAACAAGCTTGTTTTAGGATGGTGTTTATTTGTGCTGATGGTTGAAACTCACCATTTCACCGTTCAATCAACTAGTCTGTTTTCTTGGTGCCTGACTGCGCTCGTCTCTCTGCAGCTCGCAGGCCGTGCGCATCAACGAGGATCGATTCCGCCACCCCGAGTGCTACACGTGCACAGATTGTGGTCTTAACCTGAGTATGCGAGGTCACTTTTGGATTGGAGATGTCATGTACTGTGAGAAGCACGCCAAAGAAAGGTACCAGGGCCCAGGCAGCTCCCCCCAAGCCACCGTGTCCCCTCACCACTGAGTCTGCCACCCCACCCCTGCCTCACTCTGGACACAGAGGGCTGCCTGTTTGGCTGAAATAGCCACCTCATCTGACTGAGTTTTAGACCTTGGGAAGATGCACGGAGATGGAGAAAAAATCAACAATATGGTCGAGGATGCTCTTTTCTGATCACATTTAACCATACTTTGCAGTAATATGATACACTTTGTTGCCTTCTTTGTAAATGTATGAGAAATGGGGCTTTTTTTTTCTTTCTTTTTTTTTAATTAACCAGCCTCCTGGTCTTTAGGTTATTCTTAGGCCTAATGATTCACAGCTGCCATGGACTCGAGCCACATCGCATTACGCTAAGGCCAGATTTACAAATCACCACTCCTTTAAACAAACTCAACAGGGCTGACTCTGAGGTTCAGGATCTTCATTTAAATTTCCTGCTGACACAGTGGGACCAAAAGCAAACCTAGAGTGCATGCCTTTTAAAAAAAAAAAAGTGATGTACACAGACAGTTCTGTGTGAGTGTGTGCATGCTTTCACATGCAGGGGTGTGGCGGCTTCTTCAGACCTTCCCTTCATCTGTGGGTGGGTGTGTGTGGGTGTGTGTGCACATGTGAGAGTGAGAAGCAGAAAAGAAGAAGGGAAAGGGTGTTCAAACTGTTACAAACGCGGGAGTTTGCAAATTTAGTATCAGGGCCAAAAGCCTTTTTCTGTATTTCTTTTGTAATCTGAATTTATAAATAATGAGGGGATTTTTTTATGGCTGTTTTTGTTACCTTTGAGGGACTAGAGTTTCATTTAATATGCAAATATTTTTGATGTTTGTGATTGAAATGTATTCTATAATGTAGATCACTTAAAATGCATAATGTATGCACAGGACATATAGTGTGAAATGAATCAATGATGCTACACTTACAGCAGTACTCAGAGATGCACTATAATGTTCACATTTCATGTGGCACTTAATAAATTCGCACAACCTGAAGCTTCCTCAGCGATTATGACTGTTTTGCAATTGTGTGTACCCAAGTGTGTGTGTGTGCGTGTGTGTATGCAGATGTTTTCCTGATGTGTTACTGTTTCTTTAATGTAACTATGTCTGCCAACTTGAAACATGTATTCCTTCCGTTATTAACACCAGAAATGGATTTGCCAAAAGTAGCACAAAAACAATCCCAAAGGTTGATTCTGTTCATCTGGACATAACGTTTTCAGTGGGAGAAACGTTTCATCACCCATCTAAGTGACTTCTTCGGCACAGAAAAGGGTTTTATTGCTGCTTTATCGCATGTTTTTTAATGTAAAATGACATACAAACTGCACACCTCTCTCTTTAGTAGAACAGGAGTTGTACAGAAAGGTAGAAAGGCTATAATTCCACATACGATACCACACACAATGTCGGGATTAGTTTTGTCATTATATTTAATTGTTTTACTACCATGGCTCCATTGTGCAGTGCTAGTAAGAAATCTGTATTTCATCCTAGAAGGAGACCCCAATCGCTTCAGTGTTGTGTCAGAAGGGGCATCTGGATTAAAACATGCTTTTCCAACATGCTTTGTTAATACCAGACCAGCCAAAAAGGAACCTAGTAAGGTAGTTTAGATGCTTTTGTTTATTATCCCACAAGCATATCTGCCATGCAGGTCTTGTAATTGAATGAGCATTACAAAGTTTCTGGGAGACCCACCTCTATGAGAAGAGATGTCTGATATAATTATGCAGCACATGAGAAGGGAGAGTTGCATTGCCTTTGAGGGTGTGTAATGATTGTGTAATTCACTTTCCTGACCAAAAGACGGCAGTATTACTGCATTTTCACATGTTCTTTTTATAAACGTATGAAAATGATAAAACTCAAATTAAACATAGATTAAGATTTTAAACTCCATTATAAAACCTTTGCACAGGATTAGAATCAAAATATGGACATTGGCGCTGATTCATGTCGTAGAGAATTTTGATGGTAGGTTTACACACTATGAATTTGCTTACTAGGCTATTATAGAGTTAAGTTCTGCATTATATATAAATCAGACGTTATTAGATCATTATACAATGACTACAAAAATAAACTTTCCTTTTTACAGCATTTTATTGGATTAAATGTGTAGCGCTTTCTTTTATCCTTCTTCACTAGGACAGCGCCCTGAGTTCAACTTTCGTATTTATATTATTTCCCTTTGCAGTCTTTTAACTTAATTTCTCCTTACTTAAACCAAGATACCTCAAAGAACAATACTGTCACAACATAGTAGAACACACTCACATATATTAACAACAAGAAATAAAAATAAATCTTTTATATTTATGTATTTTTTCTTAAACCCCATAGTAACCTTTTATTAGTGCACTTTTCTTCAATTATTAGGCTGTGGATCACTTTTACACCTACACCAGCTGGTGCCCTGTTAAACGAACTCAAAACTAATATAAGCGCTTTTTAAAGAGTTTTTGCATATGCATTACACCCCCCCCCCCCCCCCCCCCCCCCCCCCGTTGCAGGCCTGAACGACGCTTGGGAGCGGTGGGGCAAAAAAACATTGGCCCGTTCAATCCGGAAAATACGTACTCACTCAACACCTGGAAATATCTGTGTCTGACCGTATCACCTCCTGATGACCGGCCGCTACTCCAACACCTTGCAGAAATCCCAGCCTGATGGGCGGGGTAACACGCTGACGGTCTCTCGTTACCAGAGGAGCTAGCAGGCTTCTCTGGTCACCTAAAGCGCTGTCGAGTCTCTGCTGCGGCAAACCACTGTACCTTCTACGTCGGAATCCAGCAGTGACACAGTCTCTCAGGAGTCAGAAACCAGAAACTTTTTTACAGTAGTTTAGTCTCTTTTTTTCCACCTCTCCTCCCGCTCTCTCCCCCTCCAAAAAACTTCCTCCCCCTCCTTCTCTCTCAGCCAATCCTAAATCAGAGAGGTGAATAGGTCAGGTACTCACCCAAACACTGAATGTCCATTTAGCAACATAGGTTGCTTCAATACAGAGCACATTTTCACACAGTACGCTTCAAACAAACTATCTCAAAGAAATAAAAGAAACAGAAATTTAGAAACTCTCCCATTAGACAGTTTTCTATTCAAAACCCAAAGGTTAAACCTTGGAAACTCCATTAACTACTCATTCTATTTATAATGCAGTTTTGACAACTTACATCACTATACTACCCGGTCTATTTAAAATAAAGTTTTGGCAACTTATATAAATTTTAACCGGGTTACAAATGCTAA
>VUQR01027452.1:80727-92483 GCA_015108515.1 Hemichromis elongatus | reverse complement strand
CCTTTTTTTTTTCTTTTTTTTTTTTTTTAAAGGATTTCCTGTCTTGACAGATGTTTTTAAATAATTTCCTAAAAATAATTCTCAAACTTCTTCCTGATTTCCTGTGAAAAAAATTCTACTGTAAAAACATTAGCTTTAAAAGGAGTCAGTGTTTTAAAAAAAAACATGATTTTGCATGTTTTTATCTACAGTGTGAGAAAGCTTGTCCACGCTCACTCACTTGGCTATGAAACCGCTATTGTAGATGAGGCTGGCTGAAAGCGGCGTATTCACAGAGCTACAGGAGCATGTAGCACAGACTCTTCCTGTCCTATCAATGACCAGCATACAGCTCTCAATCCATTTCTTTATGTAGTATTATTATGAGGTTTACTTGCATTTTTTCCCTCTAATCCAATTATTCTGAATGACTCTAATGTGATTCAGACATTGTTTATTATTCAATTACAGGACATATCGCTCTCTCTCAAACATGCAACGCTTACTTGTAAAGTCCCTCTTTATAGCTAAGAAGTTTCTGCATTCTTTGGAGCTCATCGTGACGGGGAATTGAATTAACATGACAGAAGCAGTCGATCCTTATGAGACTTAAATTCTAACGACAAGTCTGTTAAAATTCATTTTCCACTCTGATTAGATTTAGTGCGATCATCATGACTTCACAGATATGTCTGTTCTTCATTCATATTTGAGGGAAGAAAAACATAAATCTCCCAAATTGGTTCCAGTCTCTTCTTGTTAAAATGATGGAGATTTATAGCTCGACTGTAGCGCAAGGTCTCGGCCGCTTGCCTCTCCTTGCCAACATCAGCTTCATAAATACACCAACAAAAATGTCCCGAATGGTCGCAGCAATTGCCCCAGATTAAATTAAATGTACATCTTTCTCCTGTTAGATTTGTATGCCCAATTAGCTAGAAAAACTAAGATTCTTTCGAGATACTGATGGTGGTTTTATGGCACAGTAGTGCACAGACTACACGTCTGCATAGTACATAATGACTACATACATAATGACCTCCAGTAGGTGCTGGTCCCATTTTATATATTACTACTTTAAGAAGCTGCGATAGATTTTGGGGTTGGAATTGGAGCGTGTTCACATTTAAGATATTCATGCGTAAAACTGAGCATCCTTTCCCTAATGGGAAACTGTAGTATAGTAAATAAAATGTCTATTTGAAAATCAGTATTTACATGTGGCTTACAGTCTGTGAAGTGCGCACAACACAGTGAGCTGTAAGATCCCTGTAACAGTGTGATGAAGTGAAGGAGGGGACCAGGAACAGACTGGTTGGCTGACTCTCCTCACTCTCGGGCCAAGTGCATTTTAACACCTGGAGTCCTGGCAAGATCCTCTCCAAGCACCACACTACGAGTTATTAAGAGCCCTAAAAAAAGGTGATTCAACTGATGTGGGTGTGGGGTATTAGGTGTCAAGCGAACAAAAAAAAAACTTCCCATTCAAAAGACGGTGTAACATTACACTCCTGCTAATCTCTATCAGCCTAATTTAATGGTTTGTGATATTTGATTTCATTTTTTACTTCAGCAAAGAGAGGAGGTACTATATGTATGGTGAACATATGGCACATATTAGATTACTCATATATTGTTTTGTTTCTGCAGTATCCTCTTTCTCATCCACTGGCTTCATGCAGCATATGTTCTCCGCCATTACTCATATCACAGAAGCTATCGAAGTTTATCTGGTATCTGATACCAGCAGTATGTTATAAGTTCATAAAGGGCCGCCAAGCTCCAGGTGACGTTTTTTTTTTTTATTCCCCTCAAAAAATTAACTGAACTTGTTGCAAACATGGGGCCTAGCTGCAAATGCATTTACCTGTTGTGAATACCTATTTTTTGGAGCAACACTAAACATACCGGTAATTAAAGCGCAAACTCCTCCAATTATTTAGGGTATTAATCATGCAAAGCAGAAAATTGCTTCAGTTTTTTAAGAACAAAATGCTTCATTTTATTCCTCATATATTCAGACATGTTTTCTGTCTAAACTGAATACTTAAACCAGGTGAAGTTTTTATTTTGTTCTTAAAGATTTTTTTTTTCTTATTGTTTACATTTTTCCAAACTATTACAATTTCTGCATGCTTTTTTAATCAGCCGTAATTACAAGGCAGATCTGAGACGGTATTTGCTCATAAACCAAAATAGGTTTTGACCTGAAAATGACATCTTATCGCAATCGCCATTTTACTAAACTGAAGAAATGAAACCCTCAAGATAGTTCTAGAAAAATGATTGAAAGAAAACTTATAAGACAATGAAGTGTTTTTTTGTTTGTTTTATCAATTTCAAAGAGTCTGCTTTTATGGAAGAGGATTAGGGCCACCGGAAGGAGAAAAATAAAAGTGGGCACGTCTTTTTCTTCTTCTTTTCCCGAGATTAAAGTCAGAATTCTGACTTTTATCTCAGGAGTCTGGAAAAGAAGAAGAAAAAGACGTGCCCACTTTTTCCCCCAGTGGCCCTCTTCTGTAGTTTTTGGATTATTCCTCAGGAACAGAAAATCTATACTGAAGCCAAACTATGACACTCCAAAAGCAAGCGGTGACTGCAGAAAAAAAACATTGCAAGTATAGATCACGTCTATGGGCAAAGAGATTTTTGCACACAACACGTGCAAATTTAAATATTCTGATAAATTGTCACAGATAAATTCTTTTAAATACATTTTTGCAAACAATAAATTACACAACAAAGGAAAAACGTCGCTGAGATCAAGCGCATTTTCTTTCTGCTTGTACGATGTGTCCTAAATGAATCATCAATTGTCTCCTGTCTCTGTCATCATCTAAATTGTATTATAAAGTCAAAATGCAGCACAATACATCTTCAGCGCAGCTATTGTGGCAAGTAATTGAACATATCAGTTCACAGAAGCTAATAAGAGCTAGCTTTGTAATGTAGGAATTGTACATTGACAAACGGATTGCATTTACTTCTTTCTGCTCTGCTTATTATCAGTAAGTTGTAATATAAATATGCAAATCTGCTGCTTGAACTTTACAATCCTCAGTTGAGGCTATTCATCTCCTTTAAAGTGTTCATTTACATGTGGAGAGCCCCCATGCATCAAGCCGTGTCATTTTGAAAGCAAATATTAATCAATTTTGCATTGTGGATTGCCCCGGAGCGCTGTGTAATACATGCAGTGTCTCAGCCGGGATGGATGCACGCAAACGGTTCCCCATTCAAACTTCTGATAACTGTGAAGAGGCTGCACCATTAAGTGCTATCACTAAGCTTTATCATATTAGGCGCACACGTGCTCCACCGTTCCCAACTCTGGACCTTTTGAAAATAGCTTTGTTTACAGATAAAACAGCCTTGAATATAATGCTAATTTTCTTTACCCCACCTAGATACACCCAAATGCAGCTACTGTATCCAGGCTGTATTTCTTTGACAGATGTTTCTGAGCTAACAGAGAAATTTCCTTGCTTGCTTTGGACATGTAAGACAAAATAGCTCCTTGGTACAAAAGGTTGTCTAATGGATAATTGTTTTTAAAAAATGTAAAGCCAGCTAGGTTGTTGTCTTGTTGGTGATGGCACACGTATTAACTGACACTGCATCTTCCACATTTTTCAGCTAAGACTGTTAAGTTAATAATACCTAGTGAGCCACCAATGATAATCTTTCAGGCTGAAGTTAGTCTGGGTCATGCAAACTGCTCTGTTTCAGCTGACGCGGTCAGAACTTGTTAAGCTCTTAACATTGTTCAGCAGGATGACTATTCATTTTGACAGGAAGCTACAGCAGTTTCACTTTAGTGTAATGTATTGGAATAACGCTGTGATTTCCTGTAGTCAGACTCATGGCCCATGTAATTTGGTTGTCGGCATAATAATGTTGTACTAATGAGCTCTCAGTGTCGTGTCATGTTTTCATATGGCACTCCTTATATTGTCTGCTGGTGATGGTGAGAGTCTTTGGCCTTGTTACAGAGCTTTATAAGCCGTGATGGATTCATGTCATGTTTATCCATCTGCTCACATGCCCAGAGCTCCTCTCTTCATGGCTGCCTTAGCAGGAAAATAAGGGTCTGTTTCGGGTCTTTCTGTTGTCTAGAAACTTGTAAAATGTGATTATATTCAGTTAGTCGGTGCATCCCTAAATTGGTATATTTTTTTAGGTTATCATGTTTTCCAGACAATTTAATTAAAAATGGTTTTGGTGATTTTTTTTTCTTTAGCAGCAAAATGAGAATGTGGTTTTAAGTGAAATGTATCGGCTATCAATAAGACAGCCATGATGCGTAGTAAATACATTCCGTAGTCCTCAACTATCAGTCACACTTTAGAGGAAAACCTTTGGATCATAACATGTTACTCAGGTTTTTATTAATGAGCTAAAGTTGTAAAAAAAAATACTGTACAGTGATATGGGGAAGAAATAAAGCTTGCAAAGTCATCTACTGTACAGTACTGTATCTGTGGAAATCATCACAGTTGCATGGCCCGTTTGACCAGTGCAGAACAATCAGATTTTCTAGTTTATGTTGAGGAGCCTTGTTCTAGCATCGCTGTCATCATACAGAGTAATACCACATTTGGCAAGGCCGCTGGCGTTCTGCAGGCCGTGTAACCAACCTTACCAGGCAATTTGACAGGCTGCAACAACGGTCCTGATAAAGCCAAGCTAGCAACTAAGTAAAAACTCAGCATACAGCAAATACAGCAGCCTGCCCCCATTTCCCTAAGGGCTCCCTCCTACTCAATAGCGTCAGACGCAGCAGACAAACGATGATAAAGTGATCCTCTCATGACTTTGACAGGCCCGACAGACAGCGGCAGGTTTGGCTCGCGCAATAACGCCAGTCAGCCAGACTCAAAGAAGAGCAATGAGACACGCGTTTCATCTGCAACTGAGCAGTCAAAGCGAACACCCACCCTCACAGTCAGGTCCCTAATTATTGCAAACCACTTACTAATAAATAAAGAATATTGCTGCTGTCAGAACAGTCACACAGTCTTTAATTTAGCTTTTAGAGATTCTAGATGACAAAAATTCAGTTTTATCAGGATCAGGAGGGTTATTTTTAATACAGTGTACAAACATATTGGTTTGATTCTATTCACACAAAATCTTGGAAAAATATATTAATGTTATGGGAATGAATGTGTTTATTGGCCTGAGTTTGAGTTGTGTTAACACAAAGCATGGTAATTGTTTTAGTTTCCTATTGCTCTGAAACGATCCGTCTATGCAGTCACATGTAATGACAAAACAACGCAAGCAAAAACAAAAACAGTGATTTTTGGCGTCATTTCCTCAGAATCCGAGGAAGTCTACTGGTTTCCAAATCTAAATTTGTGGTCATAAGTCTCGAACCTGCCAGCGGTAGTTTACCTGGCTACAACAGAAGACCCCCGTTATTGCACAGCAATGTGTTTGAACCTACCCACCATAATTCTGATATAGCGAAAATGTGTCTCAATTGTCTGTAGCTGTAGCACAAATCTGTACTCCTCCTCTGATCAGAATAAATGATTACACAACTCCCAGACTGGGTGCAGGAGGGCATCTGCAAGCCATATCTATGGTACCGATGACAGCAGTACAAAGGCTTGATGACATTAAAGCGCGTGAAATACAAGTAAATTAATGAACAGTTTTTTTTTTACTCTTTACATATGCGAGTTCAGTCGATGCCTTGCTTGGTCTTCCAGGTAATTTAAAGCACCCAGAAGGACCATAATTGCTTTAAAGAAGCAACAAGGCCACAAGGAAAATGGCTGAGCCAAAGGCCAAGCATGTAATATCAAGGAGATAGTACAACTGTCTCCGCTGCACAATAGCTTCCAGGAACAGACAGCCTGTGGCCAATACGGAATAAGACATTCATTTCTCTGTTAATTATAGTCATATTGCTGTATTGAAGTCCAGTGTTCCTTAACATATTCTTTGTTTTGAGTCCTTTTTGTCTCAGGTAATGGAATGTCAGCTCAGTGTGATTCCCGTGTGCTGCAGAGTGTTGATCAAAGTGACCTCTGCACCCCTCTGCTCCTGCAAATCAATACACGCAGTCAACGGGAGCTGACAGAAGCAGGCGCAACATATAATAAATGACAATTCACCAACACAATGGCAAGAGCATATCTGACAACTGCTGCTCATGGCAGTCATTTTCATGTGATGCCAAGCTGTTATGTTCAAAGTGGGATTCATTTGCCAGGACTGTCTCACACAGATGCTGATATTACAAGGCTGACTTGTAAGCACCTCATCCCCCAGTCATATGTTCCCGCTGAAGCTGTCCCAGCCAAGTGCTGACAGAGGCAGCGGTATTACAGTTGTATCTTTTTATTGTTGTTGTCTTTCAAAGGGAGCTTATATTGAAAGCAATTTTCCTCTTAAGGGAGCAAATTGTTCACAGAAAATTGTAACTGCCATTGCTTGGAGATGATTGGCTGCATCTTTTGGTGTTGGCAGCCAAGAATGGAAGGATTTCATATGCGGGAGTGGAGAGGAAGGAGGGGGGAAAAAAAGGAGCAGCGCATATTAAAAGATGTGTTGTGAAAAATGAGTGTGAATTTTCACACACTCCGGATGATGGAAAAGGCTGCTGTTTTTTTGTTGTTGTTGTTTTTTTTTTTTGCCAGGTGGAGGGGAAACAGAAATCTGTGTGTATTTTGTTCTTGTGCAAAGAGGTAGAGGCAATGTGTTGTGGCGATGAGAGGTGTAGTTATTATAAACTACTCTGTGAACCTATCAGAAAAACTGTCCATTTCCTTTCATGCTTTGTAGCTTTGTAGGGATCAAGAGGATTTGTTTTTGCTGGCAGTTTTCCCAACACCTGAAACAAAAGGAAAGGGACTTCTGGGTTGTGCTGTGGCCTCGGAAGCTAAAACGTATGTCAAATGGCTGCGACTTAAAGAGGCTAAAACACTGAGAGCGACCGGCAAGGCTCCCTGTTCCCAAACATCATCTTTGTTACCTGTACATATTTTTAAATTGTGACTGGCTTATAAACATACAGAGCATATGGTGTAGCTAACATTTTTTCATATGCACATAAGAAGTTCATGAATATTTTGACAGTTATGCATGCACTGATCTTAAAGTCTTGCACGCTGCCTTTATGAAACATTTTAAAGCTTAGATTTTAATCAAAATTAAAAATGTAAGCATATATATTCTTACATAAGGTTCCACACCATGAGGGTAGAGGTTCGCTAAGCTAAGCTAAAAACAAACCAATATATAGATTTCAAAATTCTTTTTCATATATTCTAACCTTTCAAAATTTTTAATATTTTTAAACTACAAATATTACAAATTGCACCTTTAATACTTCTCTGCACACCTGTGCACAGGACTTAAGTCACAGTGGCAGCTCTCCTGCAGACTTGCTTGCCCGTAACTTTTCCCCTGCATGCCAAATTGCACCTTCTAAGCTAAGGCGAGTGCTAGAATTAGAGACTTCTCTTTGCTGTATAGTTAAATTATATATATATATTATGTATTTATTTTTGTACTTTGTCTTTAGTATTCAATAATGTGTAGTTCTTTTGATTTCTACCATAGTAATAAAAAAATATAAGCTTCATATAGCTCCGCATCTTGATAGCAAGCATGAATTCTAAAATAGTTTTTTCAGTTAGTGCCAATGGTGATGACCATCAAATGAATGCTTCAGCTGTTTCTTGTTGTATGCTGTTAAAAATGCGACAGGATCATATAGCTATCCTCGTGTTTTCATTTAACTGTGAAAACACAGAAAGGCCTTTACACTGGTGTGATGAAGTACAGATCAAAAACGCATGTCAAACTGTTTAAAAAGAAAGCAAATGCCATTCTAAAAGACAGCTGTGAGTTTCTTTTCTGTTTTCAGTATGTGTTGCAACAATGATAAACCACTGCATCTGGCCGAAACTATTGGTTAACCTTGTAACCAGCGCGATCCCACCTAAAGACTGATGAAAACAAATACAATGTTTAAACCATGGTAAGTGGTGCATGAAGATCTTATAAGACAGAAAAGAAAAGAAAAAATCGTAGCAGTCATAAGAACATCATTCAGCTAAAATGAACATTGAGCTTGAACACTGACCGGGAGGGGGAGTACACCCTAGACAAGTCACCAATCTGTCACATGACTATTACAGAGGGACAGACAACCATTTATGCTCATGTTCACACCTTGGGTCAATTTAGAAACACTGATTAAGCTAACGTACAAGTCTCTGGCAGGAAGCCAGAGCACAGAGAGAGAAGCCATACAGGTGCAGAAAGAACATACAAGCGCTACACAGAAAGGCCTCAGCTGGCCACTGGATTCAAACCCAGGACCTTCTTGCTGTGAGGCGACAAGTTAAGAGTTCATTTGCAACAAAAAAGTGGACTTCCTTTAAAGCCGTACTTCAATCTGTCTCACTATTGCTGTCTGTCTATTCTCCAGTAAACCGCCCCTTACAGACCACATCCTCTCTCCTCCACCATCACCAGCAGGTCGTTGCAGCTGCTGCTAATTACCCACATACTGACATTTCTCTAACTATGGACATAATGAATTATGAAAGTGACAGAGCCAGCCCAAACTCACTCTGCAAACATCATCCCACACCTTCCACTAAACCTGTTTGTTTTGGGCGAGCTTGCCTCATCCATTAGTTGTTATTGTTTTTTCTAAACATGACATTGATTCAATTTACCACCAATCAATTTCAAATTGTTCTGACATTTCAGATATGACCTTAAAGCCAGGCAGTCCAAGAACTATGATTAGGATTAAACTTTTGTTAATGAGGTGATTTCTCTTCACGCGGGGCCGTGTGACACGATAGAACAGGAATGGTCACTAAAAATTAGATCAATTATTTGAACGAAACCGCTTTAACTTGATTACCTTTGCTCTCGCTAATTTGCGTAATTAATAACCTCCCCTCAGCTGCAGAGAGCAGTTTATTAATAACAATCTATATCTGTGCTCCTTAATGAAATGGCAGGGGCCAGGCCATCCGTTCTGCAGGTAATGTCATAATCAATGGTGCCCAACACACATGTTAATTACCGTAGTTATTAATTGTTACAGTTGGACTTGAATGCTACATGCTGTCAGCCCCTTTGTCCTGCTATGTATAGCAATCAGTGGATTGAAAATGGCAAATCTAATTAGCCATTCAGCAAGCAGGCTGGGAATCCAAATGAGACGGTATCAGCCCTGACAGCTGGCAGCCGAGGCGCCGTTCACACTGGGCCGTGAACAAAACCGGCATTATCCACTGCCCCGGGAACAACAGGAAAAGGCATGTATCGCAAACTAATAAATACATTCACAGCAGCAGCCTGCCATATCACACAATGGTCTAATGAAATGCTTGCTTGATGCCTTTGTTTGGGTACAAGGAGTGTTTATGCGTTTATCTGTACAGAGTGCACCTCGTCCATCCCGCAGGCACCAGAGAGTCATTTTTAAGGAGGAGAGAGATTCTGTACAAACTTCTGGAAACCATCTTATGTAACTGATAAAGAAAAAATGGATTCAACCAATAATTTGAAATCATTTATAAAAAAGAAAAAAATTAAGTTTAAGTTGGGGTTTTTTCCCATATGACTTACAGTGCTGTGTATTTATAATAAAGATCAGCATTGATATGATTCATGATGATATTATAATACGCTAATATAATCCATGTCTAATCCATGAAGCTGCTCCATTCATAGTGAGGTTTTGTATGTTTTATAAACTCTGTCATGAGCTCATAAAGTGAGCTTAAAAGTAGTTTCTGCACAGACAGTAATGTCTCTGGACGGTCTCCAGCCAATTTGCAACCCTTGGATAAGCATTATGCATGGACGGATGGACGGATGGGCCTTCAGATTAGCATTTGTCTCTTTAAATAAATTTGCCTTATTGTTGCTATTGTTGTGAGAGGAAAGGGTTAATAAGAGTACAAAAGTACAAAAGGTTTCCTTGGCATAACCCTTTATATTCAAGTTTTTACACAAAGTGGATGGCAATACATAGTTCACAGTGAAGCAATAGGCCTTGCGTGTGTCTCATGTCAGTCTCCATATGCACTGCCCTTATATAATTAAGGGGCAATTCATATGAAATCATGGCCAGTAACTAAATGCTATCATGTGGATCAAGGTTACCATTAAGAACAGCAAACAGTAGGCAGAGCTGATAGCAAAAAGGTCACAGGTTTCAATTTCCACAATACGCAACCTGCAGAGACGATGGGGAAAGAGCATGCGCGCGTGTGCTCTCTGAAAACCATGCATGTTCAACTTTGCATGAGTCGAACAAAAACAGTGTTTTCAACTTTATAATAGAATAATCTCATTTTAACATTTGTCTTTTTCTGTGATGAGAATATTACAATTTTTTGAGCATTATTACAATTGTTTGTATTCTCCAAAAAGAGAAGTTAGAGCAAAATGCTCCACTGTCATCACCAGGTGTTATTAACTGTGACTGTTGTCTAATACTGGCACTTGACATGTGGTCATGTATTATATTATATTAGCATTAAAAGCAAATATACTGGTAAAGTTAATTCTTTTTACTCTTTTGCAAGCAGGCATACACATATAGCGTGCACACATTGATTGTTTGCACACACACACTACACACATATCCATATTTAAAGCAGGCAGCAGCTTGTGTCTCCATCCAGTGAGCACCTGTAAATAATGCAGTGTTAAAGGTGGCAGCCATGAGCAAACTAGAGGGTGAACAGGTGGAAGGATCCCCACCCCCGCAACCTCCACCTACACACCCTTCTATGCACCAACTCCACCACAACACAAAGCCATGCCAAGTCTCACTCTCAGTTCACCAGCCGTATTCTTAACACCACACGTGCTTCGCTCCAGCGTGGCAGGCCCAGGGGGGCCGCCGGCCTTTCCTCTTGCCATACTCAAAGCAGTGATGGGCAATAAAAACACTTCACACCTTAAGTGAAAGATACGACTTTAAATATTTTACACACATTCTGCATATGCAATTTATCCACACCTGGCTCTTAGGACCAACAACATCTGCTAGCTGTTGCTTTAGAGGCAATTAATTCTTCATCCAAGCGACCAGGTCCTTTCTGAAAATGAGAGAGAACAACTTATGTGTTGCTTAGATGAGAATAAATGTTAAGATTACAAATACAGAACAGAACAGCAGTTTAGAGGAAGCAATGATACACATTCTGCTGGAAAGACATCAAAAGGTGAAATGGAGTATTTGGCCATAAATCTAGTTTTATGTTTTTCCAAAAGACAACTATCTTATCGAATGTTCTGTATGTAAGAATGCAGTTGCTGATTCACAAAGCGATTAATGAAAAATGTTAATTCCACAATTCGTTAAATCACAAGTGGTATTTTAAAGAAATGGTGGTGTTTTTTTTTTTTAAAAAAGAATGTTGTTTGGGGACTGATGAAACATGCAAGGCTGCAATTGATGCTTTTAAAAAGAAAAGAAAAAAAAAAGACAGAAATGCTAATTTTGTGTCCTGACAACAATCAAGCCAGAGGGACTTGCGTCTCTCTGCTGATGAATCGACTTGATAGATCTGCTAAATGTCTGAGTGTAATTTTAGAGGAGCACGTGTCCACGGAAAAGAAAAAAACGATTTGGGTAATGGTGAAAAATAACTGTCTTTGGAGGCCTGAAGAAAAAAACTAAAGAAAAGATTTTAAGATAGCTTAAAGTGACTGAGTAACTGCTGAGTTAATACTTCAGGCAATAAACATTTAGGTTGATTACACTACTTTGACTTCATCAG